>PVJL010003779.1:0-99316 GCA_004026885.1 Lyroderma lyra
ATTACCGCCATAGGGATCACCTCAGCCAAAAACATTCAGAACTCGGGCCTCAGCTGGAAGGTCACGTTGACTGTTTTTTGGTCTGAACACGCTTCCATTTCGATGTGCACTGGGTGAAATGCGTAAGCATCTGTGTGTGCAAGGTCAAGAACAATGGAGGGAAGATATCATGTGACTACACAAAATCAATTATATCCAGGTATGTCTAATGTAACAAAAAATAATTATACAGGGAGTTCCCTGGTGGTGTAGTGGCTTAGGGCTTCGGTGCTGGCCCTGTCAACGCTGCGGCCTGGGTTTGATTCCCAGCCAGGGAACTACCCACATACCAACAACAACAACAACAACAACAAAAATCTTATTAAAAAAAAATTACAGTGGAGGCAATATCAGCCCGCTGTCATTAAAAGAAGGAAATACCCACAAGTCTCACATGGGGAACTGCTAATTGTCTCCCCAATGTGTAATAAATCCCTCTTCCCTCCTGTCAAAACCTAGACTTAATTTGGGGTGGTCTTTTTCAGTAACCTTCTGCTGGTGGTGGTTAGGGAGAAGTTAGTGGGAGGTGTCAGGTAGTGCTTCTAGAAAGTTCGTGAAGGGGTCGGCTCAGCCAGATCACCCTTCCGGCCCTGTCTGTCCTCCTTCCTGGGGTGTCCAGTTCCTGTCTGGCAGTGCAGTGGCCATCTCAAACCATGAGATGAACTTCAGGACAGACAGCCCATGCTAGGGAAGGCCTATCGGATGGGCAGAGGGAGCTGAGGCCTGCACCACCCACCAGTCCTGCATGCCTGGCAGTGAGCATGTCCTCTGAGGGAGAGAAAACACAGGGTGGCCTTGTCACCAGCAGCCTAAGTCAGTTCCTAACTGACACATGACAGACTTCAGTTATTTCACGAAAAGACCATTTTCCCTAAACACTGATTCTGGAGTCCCACTTAACTTTGGGGTAATTTACGGTCACCCGAGCATGTGTCCAGGACCAGATTCCTCATGCAGGAAAGGTTCAAGCCCCACCTGAAAGTAGAAAAGGAATGGCCGCATTTCATGGAAAGCATTTACAATGCTGCTGTTCTCCCCAGCGCCCCTTGGTTCTCTCCTGAACCCCAGAATGTGTGCCCCAGCTGCCATTGGTTCATCCTGTCTGCAAGGCACCTGGGGGACAGCACGCGGCCCACAGGTCTACCTGGCGTTTTCCCAAGTCGGGGCTCTGCCCTGCACTCCCCGTGCCCACCCCCCATGTCTGAGCCCCAACTGACTCTGGTCTACCCCGGGATCAGCTCCCTGTGTATGGGGCGAATTCCATGCCCACACCCCCAAACCAGAAGCTAACAAGAATGCCTCGTTTCAGTTCCCGTTTCCTCAGCCCTGTCCAGTGGACTCACTTCCCATTTATTCTCCTGGGCGTCACGCTTAACCTCTCAACAGTCTCATCCTGTGGGTTTTGGGGTTTTGGGTTTTTTTTTTTCTGCTTAAGTTTTTCTGTCAATCTGTACTCAGCTTCTAGAAATGTCTCTCAAAATCTGAACACACCATTCTTGCGTTCTTTCTTTTTTTTTTTTTTTTTTTTTTTTTTTTTGCTTTTTGGTATGTGGGTAGCTCCCTGACTGGGAATCGAACCCAGGCCGCAGCGCAGACAGTGCCAGCGCCGAAGCCTTAAGCCACTACACCATCAGGGAACTCCTGCGTTCTTTTTTTAAGGTTTTGGGAGACAGGGTGCCCCTGGTGGGCCCGGGTCCAGGGAGCAATACTCTCTGGGTGATCGGACGAGCTTCTCTTCGTGGTGTGGAACTTCTGGAGTTAGGCGCAGGCCTTGTGGGGCCTTGTTAATCTTGAGAGGTGGCGCTTGACATGTCTGTATCAGCCTGAGTCTTTATACTTTTTCTTTTTTTGGTTTATGGAACGAACAGTGAGAAAAACCATTTGAAGTTTGTTGTAGAATACTATTGATATTTGTCCTTTTTACTTATGCCTGTCATACATAGCCGGTCCTTTTTTACCGTTCTTTTTGCTCAGAGGCACATGAGGAAGCCCTTCATCCTTTCTTTTGATCTGTCTCTAATCTTGTACGTTCATACAAACTAGAATGTGACACCTTGAATGTTATCTTGTTCCAGTTGAATTGAGTCATTGGTATTAAGGAAAAATATCCATAGGGAGATTATATAGATGATCTTAATAAGAGGATGATTCTTTGAAAATATGACATATTGACTTGCCTTGTCTACGGAACTACCCAGAGTAGTTGCCAAATGTTAAACAAATTGCCTATACCAAGTCTCTTAGCTCTTTAAAAAATTTTGGTAAAACACACACAACACAAAATGGACCATTTTAACCATTTTTGAATGTACAGCTCAGTGTCATTAAATGCATTCACCTGGTTGTGCAGCCATCACCTGCATCGATCTCCAGAACTTTTTCATCTCTCTGGACTGAAATCCTGGCCCCCTTAAGCAGTATGTCTTCATCTCTCCGCCTATGGCCCTTAGTAACCTCTGTTCTACTGAATGTCTTTGAATCTGTCTATTCTAGATACTTCATATGACTGGAATCACATAATATTTGTCCTTTTGTGTCTGGCTTATTTCATAATGTCCTCAATGTTAAGGTTAGGGTTTTAGTATCACCAGGTTGGCGTGTATCGTGATATTATGGCCAAATAACATTCGGTTGTATAGATATGCCACGTTTTGTTTCTCCATCATCTGCTGATGGACCCTTGGGTTGCTTCCACCTTTTGGCTGTTGTGAATAACGCTGCTGTGAGCATGGGTGGACAGGATGTGTTGGATCCCTGCTTTCAGGTCTTTTGGGTAGATACCTGGGAGTGGAATTGCTGGGTCACATGGTAATTCTGTGTTTAACTTTTTGAGGAGCCACCAAACAAGTGACCTGACTTTTCTGTTGACACGGGCTCAGTCAGAGTCGGCCCACCTTCCTGCTGGGATATTGCCGGATCGGGACTTGCGACCATGCCCGTGCCCAGCCATGTCTTGCTGACTCAGGACTGGTTGCACGCTCTGAAGTAACAAAGTGATCCAGGACACCTGTCTGCTGCTTGTTCGATGGCCCATGAAGTCTCAGCCCATGGACAGGAAGGTCATTTCTTTGAAAGTCAGGCACATTGGCAAACTGGGTTACCTCAAGAAAGATGATGCTCCTCTGGTTCTGCCTATAGAACCTGGTAGCGTGAGTGTGATAGTCCTCGGTTCCTAAACTCAAATATGGACCATAAAAAATACTTCCAGCACAATAGAAGTTGTAAAAAATATTACCCTTGGGGCTTTACTAAGCCCCAGTCTCAGGGCCAAAGTTGAGTTTTGTCAGCCGTCCGAAGAGGCTCTTAGTTTTAAAGGAGAACTCTTGTCCCACCTCTGCAGAGGAAATACGCCAAGTAGCACCACACATCAAGGTACTTCTACAAATTCACACCATGTTCTCACCTCTCCAGAGCAACTTGTGGTCCCCAGACATGCTCTCAGCATGAGCAGTTTGACTTCTCCACGGAGTGCTGTTGGTGGTGGTCACATTTGGAATTGTCCCAGGCACTTGCCTGGATTTGTGGGTCATAGTATCTCACTGAACAAATCTTACCCAGCCTGAGCCTCTGCCTGAACAGGACAGGCATATGGCCCTAGGACAGAAGGCAACCAAGCAACGCTCTGTACCAGGTGCCTCAGGGCTCCTCTTCCATCCTCTCGGCCATTTTGAGCCTCGGTGGCCTGCACAAATGACACCCCTGGCATTGCCTTCCCTCCCTCCCTCTCTCATTCCCCAGTCTTCACTCCTGTTTCCTTGGATCGTTTCTCAAAATAACCCACCTGTAACTAAGCCTTAGTCTCAGCTGTAGCTTTCACACATGGGGAGGATCTAGCCCAGAAACCCATCTCAGTCCATCATCAACCCTGACACCTCATGCATGCTCTCATCTTGGCCAGATGCAGAATATGGCTGAAGGGAGAAACTGAGGAAGGCCCTCAACTACAGTACTGGATTCCATTATGGTTCCCTACTCTAGGTCGGCCGTGCTGCCATCAGCAGAGGATGGACAGCACATGGGCACAGTGCCTGTAAAAAACCCAACATTGTCCTTAGAAAACCCACAACTTCATAGATCAGTAACCAGCCTGGCTGCACGCGGCTGCACCCAGCCAGCCCTGGAACGGACCGCCCGTGGGCTCAACTAAATGAACCATTCAGTTGTGTGTGTGGTTTTTGAGTTTTGATCTTTTGACTGTTGTAAGCCTGGCCTTTGTGCTTTGTTCAGTAGACCATCTTAGGCTGTTTACTCTTGAATATATATATAAAAAAAATCAGTCCTGCTGTACCCACCCCCCCAGCCACAGGGAACCACTTTTTAATTTCTTCTAGTTGTTTCTTCCAACCTTGAAGAATGGTGGTGCAAGGACCCAGGCTCAAAGAGCAGGGGTACTAAAGAGCACCTGGCCCAGAATGACACCGGGCTCAGATTTGGGGCTGGGGGCGGGGGAAGATCTAGGGAGAAGCATCATGTTCTGGGGGTAGCAGGTCTGAGAGAAGAGATGTGTTAGGTTAAGAATACTGCACATGAAAGCTATTTGGTTTTAGGATTTATTAAGACATGCTTACGTGATACGATGTGCTTAGAAATCATCTGTATGACGTCCTTGGAGAAACAAAGTGTAATGAATTAATAGGCTCATGAGGACACACCTGGGTCTGTGTACGACTCGTTTTACATTGCTGCTGTAACGAATGACCACAGACGTAGTGGCTTCGGTGACACAAGTTTATTTCTTTTGGTTGTGCAGGTCAGAAGCTGGAGGTAGGCCTCAACTGGCTAAAGTCAGGGTGTGAGCAGGGCTGCCATCCTTTCGGGAGATTCTAAGGGAGAATCGTGTGCTTGCTTATTTGGAGTGTTGGCAGAATTTACTTCTTTGCAGTGGTAGGACTGAGGTCCCTAGGTCTTCGATGGCTGTCAGCCGAGGGCACCTGCGTTCCTTGGGTGGTGGCCTCCTTTCTCCATCTTCAGAGCCAGCATGGCAGATCAGCCCCTCTCACATTTTGAATCTCTTCTGTCTCTTCCTTATCGCATCTCTTTGGCTTCTTCTGCTGCTTTTAAGGGCCCATGTGATTTCATTGGGCCTACACTGGTAATCCAGGAGGGTCACCCGATTTTAAGGTCAGCTGATTAGGTCCCTTTTGCATTGTAACATGAAGATACTCACATGTGTGACACAAGGGAGTAGAGCAAGGACACCTTTGGAGGGCCATTAGTCTTCCTACCACAGTCCATAAGCTCAGACCTGGACGACAGACAGATGGGCTGCCGAGCGTTTCCTTCGACCTCGGCTAACAGGGCAGAAGAGATGGCAGCAGCTTCCCTGAGCCGCTGCTTCCTGCACAGACATCAGGGCTCTCCCCCTTAGACGCCCCTGTTTTAATAAAATGAAGAAGCAAATGTACTAGAAGTCTGTAGTCTTTAGAAACTCAGTGACACATCACCTTATGGTCGGATGGGCTATGTTGAGCTGGGAGGCAGCTGTGTGGTAGGCAAAGAGATCACGTGATAGATCTGGGCTAAAAGATCCAAGGAGATCTACTGAGCACCACGTCCCAAGTGCCTGAGCTCGGCACCGCCCTCCTTGGCAGACACGACAGTGGTCAGCACACGTGCACCAGGAGTGGCTGCGTCCACATCGCCTCCCCTGTGGTGATGGACGAGGTGATGTTGGCATGGAAGGAAGGGCCCAGAGAACGGGCCTAGGGCTCCGAAACCTGGGGCTGCTGCACTGGCTGCCACCACCAGGGAGATGTAAGGCCACCCTAGGGCTTCAGGGGCTCCATGTCCCCTGTCCACCGCAGCAGGCATCTCCTCTGATGCCTCCCTTAGAATGAGAAGCACTCCCCCAGTAACACATGGACTGGTGGAGGAGGGATGGATGCGGGAATGGAAGTGGGGGTCCTGTTGCAAAGAGGGAAGGGGAAAAGGTGTGGGTGACCCTAAACAGCCAGATTCACCCAGGGCAGCTGTCTAGCATCCATTGCCCCCCACTTTTCTCACATAGTACTTACAGTTTCCCCTACATAAAACATATTCACCCAAAGGGCAACTCAAAGACTCGCCCAGCCACTTCAGCAGTTCAAGTTGTACGGTTTAAGGGATATCTGGGGGAAAACACAGTTCTCTTCACCTGCTCCAGATCTGCTTGATTCTGGCCAAATACCGAATTATGCACGCATCACACCCACTCATAACGGCGGAGAGGACCTGGATAACTGTAGGAACAAAGTGGCAAGAGAAGGAGCATCCTCATCCTCCCCGATAAAGGATATCTCCCCAAACCCTGTGGCTTCAAATCATACTCAATAGTGAAAGACTGAATGACTTTTCCCTAAAATCAGGAACATGTCAAGATGCCTGCTCTCAGCACTCCTGTTCAGCACTTCTGGTGCAAGTAAGGGGGGAAAAAAAAGGAAAGAAATAAAAAATAAAAGGCATGGACATCGGAAAGGAAGAAATACACCAAACACATGCCTGTGTATGACCCAGTATTTCCAATCCTATGTATTTACCCAGAGAAATAAAAACTTATGTCAACACTGACTTGTCCAAGAAGGTATGTAACAGCCTTACACAGAGAAACAGTCCAGCTCTCCATCAACAGGTGACTAGATGGACAAGTCATGGTTAATTCATACAATGAAATAGTAGCAATAAAGAGGAAGAAAGTAAGAGTACCCACAACCACATAGATGAATCTCAAAAACGTTTGCGTGAAAATGGCCTTACACAGAAAGTTTTTTTTTTGTTTTGTTTTGTTTTTTGTTTTTGCTTTTTTTTTGGTGTGTGGGTAGCTCCCCGGCTGGGAATCGAACCCAGGCCGCAGCGTTGACAGCGCCAGAGCCGAAGCCTTAAGCCACTACACCACCAGGGAACTCCCACACAGAGAGTTTTATTGAATGATTCCATTGGTACTGGAATCATACCGTATTACTTAGATAAAGTAAGTGCAATAAGTCCTCACTTAACATTGTCAATAGTTCTGTAACTTTAAGTGAAACAACATATTAAAAAACCAATTTTGGGAGTTCCCTGATGGTGTAGTGGCTTAAGGCTTCGGCGTTGGCGCTGTCAGTGCTGCGGCCTGGGTTCGATTCCCAGTCAGGGAGCTACCCACATACCAAAAAAATAAAAAAGAATAAAACACTAGAGGGTCAGGTTCTTTAAAAAAAACAAAAAAACAAACAAAAAAACCCAATTTTTTCCAAAGTGTTGGTTCAGTTCAGGGTCGCTTCCCTGTTCTGTTAATTAAACTTTGGAACATTGAAACAGGCTAGGAAAAATAACTGGATAGAAAATATTATTCTGTTCATTTCTCTCCTAGCCTACAAAATAAAACAAAAACAAAAATAAAAACCAATTTTATCACAGGCTAATTAATATAAATGAGAGTACAGCATCTCATCAATGTTATGATGACATGTCATTGAATGGGCCAACATCATTCGAGGACCTGCCATATAATAAAATGTTAATGCTAAACTCTAAGGAGCACCTATATAGTTGTTCAGCCTCATATTCTTTCAATTTTTGGTGTGTTTGATATTTTTCATAATAAAATTTTGGAAAAAACTACTAGAGCTTTTCGGCTTTCAGCTCAGAGGAGGCCAAGGAGCAACTCTCTTGGGTCATCAGGAATCCAGGTTCATCCGACACCAGGTGCCTCCACCATTCCGCAGAAGTTTGACCCCAACAGGATCACAGTCATATACCTGCAGTGTGCTGGTGGGGAAGTGGGTGCCACGCCTGCCCTGGCCCCCAGTATTGGTCCCCTGGGTCTGTTTCTAAAAAAGGTTGGTGATGACATCACTAAAGCAACTGGTGATTGGAAGGGTCTGGGATTACAGGAAACTGACCATATAAAGCAGACAGGCCCAGACTGAGGTGGTCCCTCCTGCCTCTGCCCTGATCATCGGAGCCCTCAAAGAATTGCCAAGAGATAGAAAGAAGCAAAAAAAATATTAAGCACAGTGAAAATACCACTTTTGATGAGATTGTCAATCCCCGACAGATGTGGCACCGATCTTTAGCTAGAGAACTTTCTGGAACCATTAAAGAAATGTTGGGAACTGCTCAGTCTGTGGGCTGCAGTGTTGATGGCTGCCACCCTCATGACTTCATAGATGACATTTACAGTGGTGCCCTGGAATGCCCAGCTAGTTAAGAACTACAAAGGAAAATATTTCAATTAAATCATTTCACAATCAAACCAAACCAAACCAAACTAAACCAAACCCTACAACAACAGCAACTACTAGAACTAACATGTGGAATGTATCAGGGCCACAGGATACAAGATCAATATACAATAGTCAATTATATTTCTATAGACTAGCAAATAATTGGAAAGTAATTAACAAGTAGGACCACTTTTTATTGACATCCATCAAACATGATATATTTAAGTATAAATCTAGTATAAGATACGTGCTGGATCTATATGCTAAAAACTTCAAAACACTAGTGAAAGAAATAAAGGAAGACCTAAATAAATGCAGTGAGACACCATGTTCAGAACTGGAAAATCAGTATTGTTGAGGTGTCCCTTCCTTCCTTATTTGATCTCTAGATTCAATAAATTTCAGTTGATATCCATCAGGCTGGTTTTTTTGTTTGTTTATTTGTTTTCTATAGTAATCAAATGCTGATTCTAGAATTTATATAGAAAGCTGAAAAATTTTGAGGAAAGGGACCAAATTTGGGGGACTTACACTCCCTGATTGTAAGACTTACAATGAAGCTACAGTATTCCAAAAGTAGGATGTCACTGTGAAGACAGATACACATAAACATATATTAATGAAAACAACAGAGTCCAGGATTAGACTCACACATGTATGGTTGATGATTTTTAGTAAAGGTGCCATGGTATTTCAAAGGGGGGAAGATTATCATTTTAACAAATGGTATTGGAGCTACAAAATTAAAAAAAAAAAAAGTGACCCTCTACCCTTACCTCACATCAAATGCAAAAATTTTTTTGTCATTCTTTTTTTTTAATTCATTTTTATTGTTAGACTTACTGGGGTGACATCTGTTAGCAAGGATTACATAGGTTTCAGGCATACAGTTCTACAGTGCATTGTCAGCTTGTTGTATAATAAGTTCACCACTTAATGTGACTTCTCTCTCCATCACCTTATATTTAGCTTCCCCTCCCTCCTCTCCCACCCCCTCCCCTTTCTCCCCTCCCCAACCCACTCGTCCCCAAATAAACTATTGATTGTGTCCATGGGCTATTTGTTTGTTTCTTCATTTCTTTTCTCTTTGTTGCTTTCAGTTTTATATTCCGCATATGAGTGAAATCATGCAGTTCTTTGTTTTTTCTGTCTGGCTTATCTCACTTAGCATGATGATCTCCAGGTCCATCCATTTTGTTGCAAATGGCAATATTTCATCTTTTCTTACAGCTGAGTAATATTCCATTGTGTATATGCACCACAGCTGCTTTATCTAGTCATCTGTCGCAGGGCACTTTCAAATGCAAAATTAACTCAAAAAATGTATTATTGATCTTAACATCGAAGCTAACACTATAAAAATGTAAGAAAAAATTGAGAGAAAATCTTTGTGACTTTGGGAAAAGTAATGATCTTTGGACACACAAAGCATGAGCTATAAAAAGAAAATCGACCCATTTGATATCATCAAAATGCTCTTCCAAACACACCACTAAGGAAACAAAAAGACAAACCACAGATTGGGAGGTGATATTCATCATAGCTATCTGACAAGAAACTTGATCTAGAGCAGTGGTTCCCAAACTTTTTCCACTCATACACCACTTTTAAATCCATTTCTATAAATTGTGCCCCTTGCTTTCAAAACAGCTGTTTTTAAATACTGACACTTTTTTGTTCAGCGCCTATCTTAATGTAAAATAGTGGAAATGAGGTAAGAAATTAGGAAAGAAAAATTACTACACTAAAAGTACAAACCACAGATTTAATTTTACAATATTTGTAACACAGTTAAATATTGATCATGATGACCAAGTATATAAACATTAAATAAAACAACTACTAGAAAATAATCATAATTTAATCCTGAATAAACACACTTACTTTTACTCAGTCAATAACTAAACTGATCTCACAACAGTCTGGCTATGGATGTATTATATGTTTGGGGAAGTTCTAGAGATGTCACATATGAATTGTCCTGAAGCTGTGCCTAATGACTAGTAGAAGCAGTTTGGGGGAAGGGTTCATAGCCACGCCCTCATCAATCATCATTTGCTAATGTGATGGAATTTTGAAGTGTCTCCATAAACAATGATTCAAACTTAACATTTATTGTTCCATAACTAATGTGTTGCATTTTTTTTTACTTGTTTTTCTCAGTTACTAATTATTTTTTGCATACTCTTGAATGGCCCAGCACATACTCCAGCAGATAATGAATACCACTGCTTGGGAACCAATGATCTAGAACATGTAAAGAGCTCTTAAAACTCAATAATATTTAGGTTTTGTGTGTTGTTTTTTTTTTTTTTTTACATTAATGGCATGATCTATACGCACTGTTCTGTTGCTAGCTTTTTCACTTCATGATAGATTGTGGGTGTGGTAGGGTGAATAATTATACCCCCAAAGATGTCCCTGTCCTAACTCCCCAAACTTGTGAATATGATTCTTTAGATGGCACAAGGGACTCTGCAGATGTGATTAAATTAAGGATCTGGAGAAGGTTGTCCTGGATTACCCAGGTGGAGCCAATCTAGTCATAGGGTCCCTAGAAGAATGAGACAAGGAGGGTCAGAGTCAGACAAAGAGAGATTTGATGTTGCTATATTGTTGGCTTTGAAGATGGACGAAGGAGTCACAAGCCAAAGAGAGCAGATGGCTTCCAAAAGCTGGAAAAGGCAAGAGAGTGGATCTCCCCATAGAGCGTCAGAAGGAACCTAGCTCTGCTGACCCCCTGATTTTAGCCCCACGAGATTCCTGACCTCCAGAAGTATAAGATAACAAATTTGTGTTATTTAAGCCAAAGAAAACCCCACACAAAACTCAAGAAGCAGTTAATCCAATAAGACAAGTATGCAAAAGATTGAACATACACTTCACAAAAGAAGACACACAGATGGTCAATATGTACATGAAAAACACTCGGCATTGTTACCCTGCCTGCTCCCCTACTCTCCTATAGGGAAGATACTTCATCTTCTGGATTGTCTTTTCACTTTAGGTATGTATCTTTGAAGCACAAACGTTTTAAGTTTTTTAAAATAAACTTTTAATTTTGCAGAACTCTTAAGATTTACCAAAACATGGTGACGATAGTACAGAAAATTCCCATATACCCCACCCCCAGTTCCCCCCATTATTAACATCTTACATTATTATGGTAAATCTGTTCCAGGTAATGACGCCATATTGATACTTCATTCATATTTCCTTAATTTTTGCCACATTACATTTAGTCATCTTGTCTCCCTAAGCTCCTCTTTTTTTTTTTTTTTTTTTTTCCGAGCAAGGAATTGAACGAGACACACACAAAAGTAAAGAGGTGAAACAAAGAGATCGTTTATTGAAGGGAAAGTACACTCCAAAGAGGTAGGAGCGGGCTCGAGCACGGAGAGTGGCTCAGGAGCCCCAGCTCCTCTTGACTGACAATCTCACACGTTCCTTGACCTTGATGACCTTGACAGTCTTGAGGCTACGGACGCGGTACATACCTACCGAACTGTAGAATACCCCGCTCCTGGGATTTGTCCAGAGTCTTTCTCTTAATTAGATGGGAGTTAATGAGTTTTTTGGTGGAAGCCCACAGAGCCACAGAGGCAAAGCATCATTTTTATCACATCAGTAATATGACTTACCCCTGTTGACGTGGACCTTGACCCCCTGGCTGAGGTCCCCCCACTCCCTTTCCATACTCTCCTCTTTTGGAAAAAAAATCATTATGTGCCCTACATTGAGGGGCTGGGGCATGAGGCCAACTCCTTGAGGGCAGACTATCTACATAAATTATTTAGAATTCTCCCTGGCATTTTGCCCATGGAACAGGGGTTCAGGAACTGGGGAGTGAGTGTGACTAAAATGTACCCGAGGGACCCTCTGTGCTGATTCTATCAGGGCAAAGCTCAAAGCAGGTTCGGGCCCTTTTACCAGGTTCAGGGGTTGGCCAGGCCTCCGGGACCCTGGGCGTGGTCTGTCACCAGACCTCCGAGGTGCATGGTGCCCGCAGAGAGGAATTCAGAACACCTTGTCCCAGCTGAAGGCACATGGACAGGCCAGAATAAAGTGTTCTGCAGGGGTGAGGGGGCCCACTGGAAGCATGAAGGAAACAGATAGTTAGAAGAAGAACCGGCGGACGTGCGAGGTCCGAAACGTGTGCTCACTGACACACAGAACTCCGTAGTTGGGTAACAAAATGAGTTGAATGACAACAAATAAGCACTAAAAAGATCGACCAAAGAAGCAGCCCGGAGTCCTCGAGAGGAGATAGAGAGATGGATGTTTGTGAAGTGAAGTGAAGAAATATAGAGACTATAAATGGAAATCAACAACAAAAAGATAGTTTAAAGATCCTTTGTCTCTGGAAGCTACAAGCATGTCACCAGTTAACAGTTCACCTAGAGGAGAGGTCACAAGCGCCGTGGGAGGCAACGAAGCAGAACTCAGAGGCAAGTTTTGTTTTAGATGAAATTGCAGGAACATAGGGAAAACATGAAATGTTCAAATTAAAAAATGTATTAAAAACACTAGAAACAAAGCAAGACAGTAAATCCAAATAATCCGGAAAGAAGCAAATACTAACACAGTCATCAGCTGCCAGATTTGTCCCTGCAAAAAACATGGTGTCCCATGGCTACTTCTCACACCCGCCTAACTCACTATTGGGCATTTGAGTGCTTACCCGCACTCAGAGGCAGACACGGCACCAGCAGGGCCTACATCCCTGGGTGTCCCATTGGGCAGCTGTTGAGGCAAACCTGCTCACAGAGCTGCAGCTGCAAGGTGGTCCTTGTGTTTCTTTCTTTTTTTTTTTTTTTTTGTATATGTGGGTGGCTCCCTGGCTGGGTATCGAACCTAGGCCGCAGCACTGACAGCACCTGCGCCGAAGCCCTAAGCCACTATACCACCAGGGAACTCCCAAGGTCCTTGTGTTTCTATCCTTGGCTGTGTGGGAGGTGCCCTGAGAGGGCGCAGCCAACCCAGGCACGCTTCCCAAGGCCAGTCTAACCTGATGCAATCAGATAAGGAGTGTCTAAAAATAACATGAATGTGGATAAAAGCCCCCAAGCAAAATGTTAGCTGACTTTGGTCTCTGCCTTATCTGGGATACAGCTTTGAATGCAGAAAGGCTTCTCCTCCCCTTTCACAGAGCCAAAGCAGGATAGGAACGTTCTCAGCCAGTCCAGGTCTGGTCTGCTGGCTCCCCAGCACTAAAGGCTCCTTCCATCCTTTGGCTCCCAGATCCCTAGGGTGTCCCCATGTTCACTACATCCACATTCCAGCTAACTGAAATAGGTGCAGGAGCAACAAGTTACAGTTTCCCTCTAGAAAGACCTGTTGCACACCTCATCTCCATGCACATCCAATTGACCAGGCTTAGTCACACGGCCATGTCTAGCCATGAAGGAGGCTGTGAAATGGGGCATCCATGCATCCAGCTAGAAATTGAGGGGTTGTATTCCTACAGAAATAAGAGGAAATAAATACAAAAAATCAACTGGTTATCTCTGACATATTATCAAAATCATATAGTGTATTAATAATACTAATAAATCCTGAACAGACATATATGAATGTAATTTACCAAGTTAATGAGCTAATGGAGAAAATTTGCTTTTTCTTCTTTGGTGGCAGAATAGTTTGTTTTTTTTTTTAAATTTTTTTAAACAAGCAAACAAAAAAGGAATGGAG
This sequence comes from Lyroderma lyra, assembly GCA_004026885.1. NCBI lineage: Eukaryota > Metazoa > Chordata > Mammalia > Chiroptera > Megadermatidae > Lyroderma > Lyroderma lyra. The sequence continues at coordinate 13,914 of PVJL010003779.1, forward strand.
GAGAATTTTCTTAACATTACAAAAACTATATAATAAAAACCTATAGCAAACATCATGCTTCACAAAGCCAGAATCCTTTATGTAGGTGGAAAATTAAAAAGGATGCCAGCTAAACCAACACAATGCAACATTAACAGAAGTTCTGGCCAACACAGGAAAACAAGAGAAATAAATAAGTAGTAAAAACACAGGAAAGGGGAAGGACAGAACTGTCGTTATTTGCAAAAATATATGATCAAACATAAAATACGATCATAGAATTCATAATAGAATTTCCAGATATAAGATCAGTTTTGAAAAATCAAAAGCATTTCTCCGCACCAGCAATACTCAACTAGAAAAGACAACACAGTACTAACAACAGCAAAATCAAAGCAGCTAACAAAACCTGCAAGAATTTTGTAGCAACAATGTATTAAAAGTTTTAAACTTATTCAAATATTGTTGAGGTTGGACAGTCCAATAAGCAATGCCCTTGGACACTGTCTGAGTTTGGGATAAACTGTGAGGTGGCTACAGAAACCAAACAGATGGAGCTCAAAGCACAGCTGCAGCCCCAGAATTCTGCATCAGAAAAATGTAACACGATGGCATTAGTTTGGGTTCACCGAGAAGTTGATGCCATGACTAGCTTACATGAGTGGGAATTTTTTTGCAGGATACAGGTCAGACACTCATGAGAGGAGAGAAGGACGGGGAGAAAATTGGGTGGGAATGTCTCAGACTGCAGCATGGTTGTGAGGAGGATTCAACCAAGCAGGTGGAAAGTTCTCAAGCCAAATGGAAGGCTTCCACGTCTTGCCCACCTTGGGCATTCGTCAGCTCAGGAGGCGCAGCCTCTGTGATAGCATGGCAGCGAGTCCAGAGGGCAAGCAGCCACGTTCACAGCCACTACAGTCTACCTGTTGTACCACGCAGCTCTACAGGTCAGGATAGAGCTCACCTATGGCTCCTGTTCACCTCTTTTCTTGGCAGGAGGACAACTTAGAGAAGGGAGGTTAGTGAAACAAACTGTTCTTATTGCTGCAGTCAGCCTCAGGGCTGTGACTGGTTTTCATCCTCACCTTCCTCCACTATCCATTTCAAATGGCCCTCACACTCAACTATCACCCGGGCAGGTCTTGGTGGCTTACCTGGTAGGCTAGCTTACTCCCAAGAGATCTGGACTCGGTGATCACACCTCTCTAAGCTGTGGACATTAATTGGACCACATCCTCAAGGGCTGGGGAGAGCCAAACCTAGGTGTTTCTTTCCCTTCCCTGGTACATTAAACGCTGAGCCAGTGGTCTCCAGGTTTGGGTCCCTGATACCCCACTGTGCAAGGATGGATCGTGACCGTAGCAAGAAGACGATGGGGACTTGTTTTAATTAGGTATGGTAAGACACAGAGACACAAAAATGGGTGGCATAAAGCCTAGGCGGACCAGATGTACCATTTTAAATGGAATAGAAAACAATGGCACTGTCTCATCTCAAACGGTACGTACGGTCAGCTTACTGACATCTTGAATGTAGCCCAGTGAGACTAGGCTGACCATACGTACCAGTTGAAATAGGACGGTACCATTGTTTTCTGTCCCATTTTAAATGGTACTTCTGGTCAGACTATTACAGAAGGTGTTTACAGTCCCCTACAAACAGCAGGCACACCTGCCATGCGGGGCCACACAGGGAAGCACAGGGATTGGTCAGGAGACAGAGGGAGGAAGAGGGGATAATGTGGGCGAGGGCCTTTACTGTGGTTTTTGCAGGAAAGAATGGGTGAAGCAGGATATGCAGGCTCAGATTTGGCCAGAATAACTGCAGTGAACTCTGGGCTGTAGGGTTGTCCTGAGCTGGTACCTGGCTGTGCGGTGATTAGGGAACCGGAGAGTAACCCAGAGAATAGAAGTCCAATAAGGAGGTAGTGGGGTGTGGACTCTGGACCGTTTGGGTTGCGTGTAAGAGGCATGCTCACAGGTGAGTCGTTCACTGTCTCTAAGATTTGGATGGGAGGGTGGGTATGAGGGTGCCTGGGTTCCCAGGGCCGTGAATCACCACCATAAGGGACTGCAGTTACCCCACTGTCATTTACTGGAGGCAAAGGTCAGTAATGGGATTTAGGAATGACAGATTCAGTGCCCAAGAAACGGGTCCACTGAATGCAAAAGGAGATGTAAAAATCCTAGGAAACCAGCAAATTACGCTATCCCGTGGTGATTGTCATCAGTAATAGCTAAACGAAAGCAAGAGCCGGTTGAGGCACACCCTGAGACTGGGCCGGGCGTGCGCCACAGCTGGTCTGAACACCGGCCACTACCCTAGGGGTAGGTGACACTGAAATAGCAAACAGGGAGTTGGAACGAGTCACAGAAGAGCAGGGAAAGTAGGGACGGTCCCAGCAGTGTGATTAATTAATTAATTTATTTATTTAATTTATTTTTTTTTGGTATGTGGGCAGTTCCCTGGCCAGGAATTGAACCCAGGCCGGAGTGCTGACAGCACCAGCGACGAACCCTTAAGCCACTACACCACCAGGGAGCTCCCCTAGCAGTGTGACTTAAACAATTATCAAGAAATGGAATGAATACGACAGACACTTATGGGGGTCAGATAAAGGTCCTGATCCAGGACTCTCGGAAGTTTCGTGGAATGATGGCAGTCCCTGCTTGTCCCCAGTACTGAAGGGCCCAAACAAATCTGCCTTATTCGTCCTTCTTTGGAAGAACTGAAAAAGCTGGAAGGCAGGTGGCTAGGAGAAAGTGGAAGTCCATCACCTGGCACAGTCTTCCTGCATGGTAATCCTCATAAGGACCAACCCCCGCGGGAGACTCATGGTCTGTGAACTTGGTGGGTAAAAGGGTCAGAGGATGCAGAAGAGACTTTCTGGGATTCCTTGATACGGGCCCCTGTGCACTGTGATCCCAAAGCCTGTTTGTGAAACCCTTATGGGTGATCCAGCTGGACTGGAGGATACAGGGATGCCGTGGTTGGTGGGATAAAGGAGAAAGCGTGGTCGGAAACTGGAATGTTTGAACAGACTTTGTGTGATGTGGTTGTGTCTCCTTTACCTGAATGTATCCTGGGGATGGCTATGGGGTCTGGCCGGGGAAAGCTTCAGTGTAAAGGAGAAGGCATGGAAACCTCCCTCCAGTACTGACTGGAGATGAGAAATGGGAGCCAACAGCCTGCCCAAGCCAGTACAGGGCGTTCACGTGCTGCGACGGAGCCCTGTGTGCAGCCTAGACTGGAGCTTATGGCAGAAGCCTGTGAGTGCCATCTAGTGGCAACTGCTGGGACGTGGACCAGAAAATTTCCATTTGCGAGACAATTACTAACTAGCTTACAATTGGACTTTCATTGAGATTTCCCCTATGACGGAAGGACATAAAATAACCTTGAAACCGGAAATACCCACAATGCCTTGGGTGAGAAATGCTGTGATGGTGTGGGCAATGCTCAGAGTGTTCCATCACAAAATGGAAACAGGTTTTCTACAGGAACACTGGGAAGCACTCAGGAGTGGGGGACCTCTTTTCCCCAAGGGGCACCTGAGGAGCTGCTGGAGCTCACAACCCTGTGGACAGCTTCCCACTGACCAACAGGGAGCTGCTTGGTTTGTGGGTTGGTTCTGTGGTGTATGCACAGCTCCTGTTTGGAAGGCTACTGTTCTGAAGGAAGAGGTCACAACAAATCAGCTTGGTGGGCTGAATTCCGTCCTGTTTGCTCTGATATTTGGGTTTTTAGCAACTCACAGGCAGCGGCCATATGGTCAGGTAGAGAAGATAATGGAAAACTGGCATATTGAGAAGATGCCTGTATGGGGCACAGCCCTGTGGGAATCACTATGGGAATTTGAGGGGTGCATTAAATTAGGACATATTGATGCCCATAGGAAGAACCCCTTCCAGAGTTATAAGATGAATGGAGCTGGTGAGTGGATACTTGGGTGTGGTCACTAGAGGTGGCCACCAGGGCCATGCAATGAGTGGACAGGGGTGCTGCTGCAGTGTGAGATGAGCTGAGTCTAGCCATAGCCTTCATGCACCCTGTAAGGCACAAGATACCATTAAGAACTATTCTGTCTGCCAGAAAGAGAGACAGAGACTGCAGGTGGCTGCAGGCAGACTCCAGGGTTAGGCCTGTGTGTAGCTGGCAGTCAGACTGACGCCTGGAGTCCTAGGGTGGGGGTCCTGACAGGAACAGACTCTGGACTGGGCTGAGCTTACCCCATAGTGGATGCAAGTGCATCAGGGTACAAGAAAAAGATGGGAACAAAGGCTGCTAGAACAATTTGGGCTACCAGGTCACACATCTTCAGCGCAAGGAACACATTTTTATGATCCTCAAAGTAATGGTTTCATGGAGAATTGAAACAGGCAATTGAAACTTCTTTTTTGTCTAAAATGGGGCAATAAAGTCATGAAAGGCTGGCTTACATACCTTCATGAGAGTGTGTTTACACTCAACATGAGGAGCCCAAGGGGGGCTCCCCACGAGATAGATTCCTCTGTCTTGGGGGGAGGGATTTAGGTTATGGGGTAGGAAGAATGCTGATACAACTGTGTATTTTCCATTTTTCCCCACATCATCTCGAGTTCTCTTGTCCTACCCAATGCAGTGGCCCTAGGACCAAGGGTGATCCCTAAGTAAGAAACTAACTGTACCTTCACACTTTATGTCAGAATTCCTACGAGTCTGACATGGTGGGTTGTGCCCTCACCCTACCTGGCAAGATTGGGGTTGACAGTGAATGCAGCTGTACTGCTTAGGTCAGGACAGCCCATGTAACTCTACCCACGGGAGTGGGAGTGGCCCAAGGCAGGAGTGGGTGCTGGGGGCAGTCCAGATCAGCATAATGGCTGACCTTAACACCCCTTCTAGAACTGGAAAATGTAAGGCATAAACGGAGAGGAGGGGGAATGGTAGCTGAGGGTAAAGGAAGGAATGAAAGGTTTATGCCACCAGAGAAATTCAACATTCCATTGGTGCCTTGAGAGAAGCTCAGAGCAAGATGTTACTGTGTCTTACCTCAGGTGACACCAGATGCCTAAAAGGGCGAAGACATACATTCCTGAGACCACTCCTGCTTTTGGAACCTAAAAAACATTGAATGGCAGCCTACAAACCTGAATGACATCACTCTGGGAGACATTTCAGTCATGCTGTGTGGTGATGGACTGATTGTCAGTGGCTGAGTGGGACTCTGGTACTGTGCCAGAGCTTTTCAGGATGCACTGCCACACTGCAACAGGGTGGGGCACTGGCAGGGTTATAACGCTGATCTTGAGAGTCAAGTGTACTGTGACATTGAGTTACAGCCTCCTCAGGTAGTAAAGCAGATGGAAAATGACTGGCCTGAGGAGAACCGGATTTACCTGACCATAAGCTCATATCTACGCTAAATAGTTCTGCACACATTTATCAGAAGATACAAAGGAGGCCATGAATCCTCAAATTAGTACAAAAATATGAAAATGTATGTACTGGCTTTAGAGATGAATTAGTTGTTTCTTTAAATCATCCCTACCCCTGCATTGGCCCCTCCAAATATTAGGCAATAGGATTCTTTTGCTATAAAAGTCTTGGCCAAAGGCAGGGACAACCTGTGTCCTACAGAATTCAACTTTCAGGGAGTTCCCTGGTGGTGTAGTGGCTATGCTTTGGTGCTCTCAACTCCGCCTGGGTTCGATTCCCAGCCAGGGAACTACCGCCCCCCACCAAAAAAAAAAAAAAAAAAAAAAAGAATTTAACTTTCACCCTAGAAGAGGTCTGGCCTTTGCCCTCAGCTCCTGGGAAATGATCTTTGTTTGCCCGGGGCCTTGAGCTAGTTAGAGAGTAAAACTGTGTTTTAGGGTGGGAGCTGGTCACACCAGCCAGATCAACAAGGCGACTTAGGGTGGGGCTTTGGGTCACGAGGTATCAGTCACTTGGAGATTGAGAGATCAAACACATGGGTGATCAATCAGTCGACATGCCTACATAATGAGGCCCTCAAAACTGAACACTGAGGCTCAGATTAACCCCGTGGTTGGCAATATTCCGTGCATTGTCACACCTTATTACTGGGGAGGGGGAGCGGAAGTCCCGATCTCAGTGAACTTCCCTTGGCCAATCTTTTTTTTTTAATTGTTAAATTTATTAAGGTGACATTGATTAGTGAAAATTACATAGGTTCCAGGTGCACAATTCTACATTATATCCTTCATGTGTTGCATTATGTGTTCAGCACCCAGAGTCAGTTCTCTTTCTATCACCATGTATTTGTGTCCTTGTCCCTTCTCCCCCACCCCCCTCCCTTGGTTAATCTTAACCTGTATCCTTTCCCTGTATAATACAGTGTAAATACTGTGAACACAATAGCTTTGGGTGGGTTCTTTAAGTCCTAGCAAATTATCATCCCCCACAGTCGTTTTTGGGAATCTCCTGAACTTACAGTTGGTGACAGTAGTCTAGTGTGAACTTATGTTTCCTCTAACTGTGAAATTGGCTAAATCCTCACAAAGCTCAACTCCAGAGGAATCCAAATAAATCCCTCAATCTAACTGCCAGACAGGTAAAGACTTATGCTCAGGGAGTTCCCTGGTGGTGTAGTGGCTAGGCTTCAGTGCTGTCAACACTACGACCTGGGTTCGATTCTCAGCCAGGGAGCTACCCACATTGAAAAAAAAAAGACTTGTGCTCTTAGGAAAATAAAGCAAAACAAAAACATGAATACTTTGATATAATTATACTCCATTATATTTTCCTCACTTTTATATTCTAAAACCAGTAACAAATTATAAGACACGAGAAGAGCCAAGAAAATTTGTTTAGGGGGAGTTCTCTGGTGGTGTAGTGGCCAAAGCTTCAGCCTGGGTTCAATTCCCAGCCAGGGAATCACCAAAAAAAAAAAAAAAAAAAAAAAAAAAAAAAAAAAAAAAAAAAAAAAAAAAAAAAAAAAAAAAAAAAAAAAAAAAAAAAAAAAAAAAAAAAAAAAAAAAAAAGAAAGAAAGAAAAAAGAAAATTTGCTGTATAATCAAGAGACAACACCACAAAAAACCAAGTTATTGGAATATACTATAAATATATAATATAAATCTATATTTATAAATAAAAAGTATAATATAAATGTGTTACTATAATATACTAATATAAATATATTAAATAATTCATGGGAAAAGAACAATAATTAGAACAGAGAAGGGTGTTAACCTAAAAGTAAAGAGCCAAAGTGAGAGGCAACAAGCATTTATTTGAGATCCAAAAGAATAGCAATTCAGGAAGCACTGATTCAGGCAGAAACCCAAATAGTGTTCTGATTTAAGAGGTGAAGGCAATGGGCAATTATGAGAAAGGAAAAGAGAACAATTATACCAATAGAAGGTAGGTATTCATTTCTGTGGGTGTTCATAAACTAAGGAAGGAATTTCTACAGGTACAGCTAAACTAACATAGTGATGCTAATTCTAAAGAATGTCCTTAATATTCAGTCTGCGGGGAGTTCCCTGTAAGGCGTCCGCGCTGGAGCTGTCAGCGCTGCGGCCTGGGTTCGATTCCCAGTCAGGCAGCTACCCACATACCAAAAAGAAAAAAACAAAAACAAAAACAGTCTGGTCATCATAATGTCTGCTGTCTAGTCATCTTTGCAAACAGTTGTTTGGAATACAATGCTTTAGGCCCAGTCCGAAGGTGATTTCCCCAGGTTTAACATTCCAAAGATTTGAGGAGTAAGATGTGTGATGCAGGTCCTTTGAGATGGCAGCTCTGACTCCATTTACATTATTTTTTACAAAGGGCATAATGAATTGAATAGTGAGTTTAATAGTGTCCCTCAAACTGTCATGTCCACCCACAACATCAGAATGTGACCGAATTTGGAAGCAGGGTCTTTAGCTAACTAGAGAGGGAAATTTGGACACATAGAGACACAGGGAGAATGTCTTGTGAGGATGGAGACAGTTGAAGTGACATATCTGCAGGCCAGGGAATGCCAAGGATTCCTGGCAAACAGCAAAAATGAGGGGAGAGGCCTGGAACAGATTCCTTTTCAGAACTTTCAGAAGGAACGAACACTGCTTGACACCCAGATTTTGAACTTCTACCCTCCAGAATTGTGAACGAATAAATTCCTATTGTTTTAAGCCACTCAGTTTTTAATACTTTGTTATGGCAGCCCCAGGAAATTAATACACAGGGTAATGAGATATTCTGAAATGTGGATAAAAAACTTGAAAAAATGAACCAAATGGAAAGTCTAGATCTGAAATATACAATAGCTGAAATAAAAAGTACAATGGGTGAAGTTAACACCAAGTTGGCTGCTATAGAAGAAAGAATAAGTGAACTTAAAGACAGGTAAATAGAATTTATCTAACACTAAAGCAGAGACATTTAAAAAAAACCCTGAAAACATTAACAAGTATCAGTTACCCTTGAGATACTATCAAACTGGGAAATAGACATGAAATTGGGGTCAGAGTAAGAGAGGAAATAGAGAATAGGACAGGAAAAAATATTTGAAGAAATAAAGGCTAAAAGATTTCCCAGAAGCTCAAAACACCCAAGTAAAACAAATACAACAACAACAACAACAACAACAACAAAAACAAAAACAAAGCAAAAAACCCCACCACACACCCAGGTATATCATGCATTGCCTGGCTTTTGTCCTCAGCTTTTAGAAGACATCTTTTTCCCCCTTGGGGAGACTTGGACTAGCCAGGGAGTAACAATGTGAAAACTAAAGATAAAGAGAAAATATTAAAAGTGAATAGAGGAAACAGATCATTGCACATAGTGGGGAAAGATAAGAATTCCAGCTGACTTAGCAAAAAATTCCAGTCAGAAGTCCAATGAATGACATAATTCAATTGTTAAAAGGCTGTCAACCTAGAATCTTATATCTAGTATAAATATGCTTCAAAAATGAAGATGAAATAAACGAATTTTCACATAAACAAAAGCTGGTAGACTGTGCTGTCAGAAGACCCACATTACACAAAATGCTGAAGGACATGAGTTTTAGGATTCATAATATGTGTAGAAATAAAATACAAAACAACAGTAGTAAAAAGGATGGAAAGGAGTAATGGAAACATAATGGTGTATGTTTCTTACATTATATGTAAGATGTTTTCTATGTATATTATATATTATAAAATGGTATATTAATTCATAGTAGATTGTGATAATTTGAAGACATATATTATAATTCTTGAAGTAACCACTTAAAAGAGGTACAGCTCAGAAGCCAATTGTGGATTACAATAGAATGCTAATGAAAACCCAAGTAACCCAAAAGAAACCAAAAAAGAAGGGGAAAAGGGAAAAAGCCAGATGGGATAAATGCAAAATAAAAATCGAAACAACAGGGAGTTCCCTGGTGGTGTAGTGGCTTAAGGTTTCAGTGCTGGCACTGTCAACGCTGTGTCCTGGGTTTGATTCCCAGCTAGGGAACTACCCACATACAAAAGGAAAAAAAAAAAAATTGAAACAACAGAACTTAAACTCAACTATGTCAAAATAATTTTAGTAAACACAATTCAAAGTCAGAGATTAGCAGACCACTGGAGGAAAACACCCCAATGATAGGCTGTTTGCGAGGAAAGTATGTTAAATATTAAAGACACTAATAGGTTAAAAGAAAAATGATGGGAAAAAAAAAAACATACCATGAAAACACCAATCAAAAGAAAGTTGTTGGGAGTTCCCTGGTGGTGTAGTGGCTAAGGCTTTGGCGCTGTCAATGCTGTGGCCTGGGTTTGATTCCCAGCCAGGGAACTATCCACATAAAAAAACAAAACAAAACAAAAAAAACAAAACAACAACAACGACAACAAAAGAAAGTTGTTGTGATTATATTAATATCAAACTAGCCTTAAAGAAAGAGACATTGCTGAAGATAAAGAGGGATATTTCATAATGGCAAAAGAATTAACTCATCAAGAAGACATAACAATCATAAATGTATAATGTACCTAATAATAGAGTTTTGCAATATGTCAAACACGACAGAACTAAATAGATAAATACAATTCTACAGTTATAGTTGGAGATTTTAACACTTGTCTCCTGGTAATTGTGGGCAGGCAAAGTGGAGGAGTAGGGAGCCCACAAGGGGCCACGGGGCTGCAGTGTTTAGGGTGGATTGTGTGGGGCCTGGGTGTCTGGGCCAGCAGTTCTAAGAGAAGTCACTGCTAAGGGGGCAAGAGCCCCAGACGTCTTCTACTCAATCCTGCATCCAGGTGGCACTAGCACTAGCATTTTCTTAGTGGGGCCAGAAGGCTATTCAAGGGCTTGGGGCGAGAGCCCCATCCTCCCCACCTGCCCTGCTTCCTGGGAGGTATTGCTTCCTATTCCTCTGGCTGGTGGCTCTGAGCCATATTTATTTATTTGTTTGTTTGTTTGTTTATTTATTTATTTATTTATTTATTTATTGGTATGTGGGTAGCTCCCTGACTGGGAATCGAACCCAGGCCACAGCACTGACAGCGCCAACGCCGAAGCCCCAAGCCACTACACCATCAGGGAACTCCTCTGAGCCATATTTATGGGAGGCCTGAGACCGGGCTGACTTTAGCCTACATGTTGCTCCCTAGCTCAAATCCTACCCACAGGTCTTAGGATCAAGTCCTGACTCCTCAGTGTGATCATTTCAGCCCTGCTGCAGCCCCTGCTTACTTCACAACCTCCCATGGCAGTGTCTCCAGCTATGCAAGTGTGCCTTTGTCCCTTCCTCTGCTGGGAACTCTCCTCCTTCAGAATCCTTCCCTTTATCCTACCTGCACACAAACCAGGTCACCTGGGTCCCAGATGTCCAACTAGGGTTTGTGCCTGCACTGTGTAGGTGCTGACTTTAGTGAAATAAATTGGAAATTCATTCACAAGCCTTATGACTTCTTTCTTTGGACATAAGTAATGGTGGGTGGGGGTCTGGTGAACCAATCAGCCTGTTCTGGGCCCTGCCAGCCTCTCCAGAGTCAGCCTGCACCTGCTCTTTGCCTATGTTAGCCACGGTGGCGCCTTTCAGTTTGCAAACATTCTTTTCAGCCTCAGGGCCTTTGCACCTGCTGTTCCTGTGTCTAGAATTCTCCTACATCTCTCCTATACATAGATAACACCTGTTCATCCATTTACCCAGAAAAACTTTCTCTGACCTCCCAGATTAGGTCAAATGCTCCTTAGGATGTGCCCTCTCGATGTGTCTTTTCTTGTGAGAACCTGTCAAAACTGTAACTAACTCTATCGCGTCTGTGGACTCCTCCACTGTGAGCTCTACAAAAGCAGGACCCCTCTCTGATTTTGCCCATCATTCTATTCTCCAGCACCCAGCACAGTGCCTGGGGGCCAGTAGGTGCTCAACAAATACTTGGTGAGTGAATAGATGGGTGAATGGCTCAGTTCTTGTCAGAGCAGGTCAGTGATTCCTCTGGGAGTGACTCTTAGAGATAAAATTCCAACGTTTTTTCCAAGGACTGAGAAGTGACTGCCATGTGCCATTTGTTTACCCAGCACTATGTCTTTATAAATAATGTGGTCCCTCCTCACTCTCCCTCTCCATTGGTGAGTCACAGACTCAGCCCGGCCAAGTAGCCAGTAGTGGTGACAAGAGAGTAACCCAACTCCGTCGGCTCCAGAACCCAGGGCTCTCTATTGAGCCAGTTCGTATATATGCTTCCAGAGAATGGCGGGGCTCAGGAAGTCGGTACCCTACTGATGTTTCATAGCAACAGCAATTCTCCACCCTACAACACCTGCTTTCATTTTCCTGCCACCACCCTTAGACTGTCACTGTGCCCACAGATGTTGTGCATGTGCTGCCCCTAGAAGTCACTGCAGCTACTCCTCCGGGAGGCTAGGAAGTCACCAGGGCTCTGTGGGAGGGGAAGCCTGAGTGTAGTCGCCCCGGCGGTAGAAATTAGCTGCTTCTACCTACTGGCCACGGCACAGGCTTGGGCTTTGATCCAACAGCAACGGTGTCGCAGGGCTTCCCGAGCTTACAGGAGGGAGGTCACTTTCCGAGTCACAGAGCTGAGAAGCAGCAGTGACCGGAGAGGAACCTAACTCCGTCCTCTCCAGAACCCGTGGCCCTCTATCGAGCCAGTTCACGTGCTTCCAGAGTATGGCGGGGCTCGGGAAGTCGGTACCCTATTGACGTTTAGTTGCAAGAGAAGCTGCCCTGAAGGTGAGGCGGAGGAGGAATCAGGAGACTATGCCCATGTGACACAATAGGAAGCTGAGCCCCAAAGGGAACCACAGGGGCAGAGAGGGCCAGCAGGACAGAGGACAGACCCCCGAGCGCGGAGATTAAACGGCGCCTGCGCACTGAAGCTCCGTTCAGCCCCGCCCCCACCACCGGGTTTTCAAATTTGAAACCTGTTCTTTTTCCCGCCGGTACGTGTTGACCAGCGGCGGGAGAAGGCGAGGCGCGCACAGCCAATAGTGCCTCAGAGGCTCCCCGGCTCCGCCCCGAAGGTGACGGCAGCTAGCCGAGGAGACGACCTGCGAATGGCCGAGGGTGCCCGCCCGCCCCGCCTCCGCGGCGCCCACGTGCAGCGGCCCGGCCAGGGGCCTCCTGGACTACAGGTCCCCACAGCACCAGTCTCTGTGCTGGGCCCTTGCAACCAGCACGGGCTGGAAACTGAGGTCCAGACGCGCCAAGCAGCCAGCGCCGGGTCACTGAATGAAGTGAGCAAGACACACCACGTCCTAGCTCGGGAGTCCTCCCAAAGGCCGGGCCTGAAGCTGGTGCCCGTAGCGACCCCGCAGGAGTCCGAGGGGGCGGACAGCTCGCGGGGGCGTGGGCCGCGGTCTCGGCGCCTTGCAGAGGGGCGGAGCCGAGATCTGGGCTGTCCCGGGGGCGGGGCGTCCCGGGGGCGGGGCCGCGCGCCTGTGTTTGTTGCACCGTGTCAGTTACATTGTAACAAAAGTGGTGCAGCCGCCCCTCCCGCCTGCACCCCCCCGCCCGCTGCCAGCTGTCGCCTACATGGAACCTGTGGCCAGCAACATCCAGGTCTTGCTGCAGGCAGCCGAGTTCCTGGAACGCCGCGAGAGAGGTAAGGCAGAAGAATCTTTGGCCGGACTCCAGGCGGCGATCTCGCTGACGGGCCTGGGCTGGACTTGGCTCCTAACTTGAAGGATGCATGTATGGCCTTGGGGGCAGTAGCCCCGGGACAACCCCCCTCTTCAACTCAGGAGGGGTCCTTGGGCGTTCGGGCTGGTAGGGCTTGGGGAAATGGCTCTGGCGCCAAAATCCCCTCCCTGACCACCATACCAGGGGCGCCCACTGAGACCAGCCCCAGCCTGACGCTGGTGGGGGGCTCTCTCTGGCAGAGGCTGAGCATGGCTACGCGTCTCTGTGCCCGCACCGCAATCTGGGGCCGGTCCACAGGAGGAGGAAGCGATCCCCTCAAGCTCCCGGCTCGCTGGACAGTGGGAGGTGAGGCGGGCCGGGGGCGACGGGGTGGGGGGTGGGGGGAAGGGCGCCGTCACTCCTCCGCCCACTTCCTTCTTGTTGCTTGCATCTTCTGTTGCTTGCATGGTCCCCTACTCTGGAGACATTCAGACCCCTCTTGCCATCTCCCCATCCCCTTACTACACATGCTTCTATTCATTCAAGGACTAGTTCTTGAGCACCCCTGATGTGCGGGGAACTGTGAACTCACACTCCTATTACACTCCGAATATCAAACCACTCACTTTCCCTTACAGATTTTCACCTTTTCTCTCCTCGTCTCAACCTTTTGCACATGCTCTTCCCTCAAATTTGAGTGCCTCTCCTTTCACTACCCACTTTGGGTAACTTGTGTTTCTGGCTCAGCTCAGTTGTCACTTCTGTCCAGGAAGCCCTTCCTGACTCCTGGTAGGGGACGTTATTTGGACCCCACAGCCACCTGGGCAGGCCTCTCTCAGCATCTGCCAACCCCCGGCCCCACTCCGCGTCTCTGCCTCCATTTGGCGATTCAGGTGTCTGAGGCCAGCACAAGGCCTCCCACACTGAGCTAGTTTGGGGCAGTGCGTTTTGAGCCCCTGGGAGTGTGGAACTGAAGGTGTGGGCAGCAGCCAACATGCCCTCACTCCATCCTCCCTGGCATTGGCAGGTCTGTGCACAACGAACTGGAGAAGCGCAGGTGAGTCCCAGCCCTGCCCTGACAGCACCAGACCGCAGGAACTGCTCCCTCTGGCCCGGCCTCCCCTGCCAGCCCTCTGACCAGCAAGACTGTGCTGGCACTGCCCTCCAGACCCCTTCCCCCGCAGGAGGGCCCAGCTGAAGCGGTGCCTGGAGCAGCTGAAGCAGCAGATGCCCCTGGGTGCTGACTGTGCCCGATACACCACACTGAGCCTTCTGCGCCGGGCCAGGATGCACATCCAGGTAAGGGGTTACCCCTGCACCCTGGGGTCAGTTTGCCAGGACTGGTGGGGAGGTGTAGCAGGGAAGGGCTGGGTGGAACTGGAGAGAGGCCTGAGGTCACACCCTCATGGTGTGACAGGGAACAGTTCTTTGTGCTTTTAGTCTCTAAATTCGTTAAATGGGAAGAAAACATAAAATAACTCAGAGGATTGTTTGGAGGCTTAAGCTTGAGTGTTCGCCCAGTAAATGTTCACTGTTGTTATTACAGCGATTACTCCTTCCATCCCAACTGTGAGGCCCTGGGCCAGACACTTAGCCTCTCTGGACTTCCTCGTCTGTATGGGGGGCATGGCTGTTGAAGATTCTGTGATGGGTCACGTGTAAGACCCCCTTGGACTGTAGAGGGCTGGTCCTCACTCTTCCTGTCCCCCATCCTTCAAGGCCTATTCTAGGCAGTCTGTCCAGAAGCCACTTAGGAAGGCAGCTCCAGCAGCCAGGAAGGGGAAAACACTGAGAGGACAGTCACCCTTGTTCCCAGGGCCCTGCTGCTGCCCCCTTGTGGAGATGAGTGGGGCGTGCTGACTCAAAGCCCTAGGCAGCCACAAAGAGTGGGGACTAGGAGTGGCTTTGGAAATAATAGAGGCCTTTCTTGGCCTTTTGGCAGAGGAAGAAATGGAGGCACAGCCCGGCTCATAAGAGGCAGATTCAGAACCCAGACCCAGGTCCCCTAACTTGCATTTTTTTCCTTCAACATGTATTTGAGCACTTGCTCAGCCAGGCCATTATAGGACAGAGGTTTGTGGCAGAAACAGAAGGATGTGGCAAATAAATCAGTGTGGGAATTGTCCTCACTATTCCATAGGTGTCATGGTGGCTGAATAACACTGTGGCCAGACAGCAGGCCCGTTTTTCACATGGAGCTTGCCTGACCTGGTTCTAGGGATGGTGTGCACCTCAAGTGCTGACTGGTTGGTAGGCAGGACCTGGGGATCGCTACTTCCCTGAAGCCCTATCACCCCTCTCCTGGACTCCCTGCTTCCTGTTTTGCCTCCACCAGGCTGCCCTCTGCCTTGCCTTAAGATGTTCTTTGCATCTATAGATCTGTCCAGGTCCGTGTCCTACTGAAAACCTTCCACAGCTCCAGACAGGACAATCTCAGGCCTTACTTCCTGTAAACCCAAGGCCCTTTACAACTCAGGCCTTGCCACTGGCCTCCTTATTTGGTCTCATCTCTTCCCCATTCCCCACCCAAAAGCCAAACTCTCTGTGCTTTCCCCAGTCTCTCTCCACCATCTAGGTGCTTCTCCCCCCATCTTTACCCAGGCAGCTCTTACTCGTGCTTCTATACCCAGTTCCAATGCCCCTTTGCCCCATGCTCCCCTCCTTGTTGATGGAATGTAGGCTCCTGCCCAGTGAGGGCTCTTATGTGAGAACCCTTGGCCTTCCATTCCCTGGTACTTGGGGCTGGCAGAGCTGCTGGGGGTCGGGGGTAGGAGCTTAATGCTGAAATCTTAGGAATCGGGAGGGTCTTGACCAGGAGTTACAAAATGGTAGCCTTTTGTTTAGTCTGTAGTTTTCTGAAGGTTTAATTTGTTGGCAGCACTTAAAATGACATGGGCCTGTTTCCACATGGCAGTAACTGGCTGAAACGTGGAAGTGGCTGCCTCCTTCAGCTGGAGTACACACTTGGCGTGTGCCGGTCCATCTCCCCATCCCTGTTGCTTGATACTAGCATTCGCCTCTCCTTCCCATCACCTGACTAGGCCCCAAAGGCCTTTGAGATTGTGCTGTCCTCCCTCCCCAGACAGCACTCGTAGGCCATTTACATGGGGCAGGAGGGCCTGGGGGATGTGGGAGCAACCCTTTGGGGCCTAGATTTAGTGAGCACCCCATCTGGAACAGGCAGGCAGTCACCAAATGGCCATGGCCCACTGCTGAGTGGTGTTGGGTGGGGCCCCAGCTCCCAGGCAACTGACCCCAGCCTCTTGCTCCCTTGGGATCTGCAGAAGCTGGAGGAACAGGAGCTGCGGGCCCGGCGGCTCAAGGAGAAGCTGCGCAGCAGGCAGCAGAGCCTGCGGCAGCAGCTGGAGCAGCTCCGGGGTCCTGCAGGGGCTGGTGAGCGAGAGCGGCTGCGGGCAGACAGCCTGGACTCCTCAGGCCTCTCCTCTGAGCGTTCTGACTCAGACCAAGGTGAGTGCTCTGAGGTGGAGGGGTAGGTGGGCATCTGTCTGAGCCACGTCTCCTGACTGGGCCTGTCCCTGTACAGAAGAGCTGGAGGTGGACGTAGAGAGCCTGGTGTTCGGGGGTGAGGCTGAGCTGCTGAAGGGCTTCAGTGCTGGCCAGGAGCACAGCTATTCACACAGAGGCGCCTGGCTATGACCCTCCACGCACCAGCCAGGCAGGAGCCCTCCCCAAGTCTCAAAGGCTGCTTGGAGTCACCTTCTGTTGGAATGGACTAAAAGGACCCATGTGGGAATAGGTGCTCCCCTGCCCTACTGCAGCCGGGCTGCAGGCCTTCTGGGAGGAGGGGGTCTGGCCTCCTCTGAGCCCTGCAGGTAGGCAGCTTGGGTCTGGGCTGCCCTTCCAGGTGTTTTTTTTTGTAGCACTTGGTTCTGGGGGGACAGGAAGCCTCTTGGACCCTCATGTTCCTTCCTAGACAAGCCTTCCTGGCCTTTACCCCATAGATAACTGTACAGTATTTTCATTAAAAGGCTCTTTCTTAAACTTCCTGTCCATGGTCTTGCCTGATGAAAACAGGGAACTTCCAGCCACAAACTGGGAAAGAAGGAATGAGATCAGTAGCCACTAACACTGCCCAGCAGTACCCCTTTAACCCTCACAGTTCAGAGGCCATGGGTCCCCACTTTGCAGGTGGGACTGAGGCTGAGTGATCTGATTTGCCTGAGGTCCGAAGTCAGGAACCAGTGGAGTCCACATTCAAACCAGAGCTTTCTGACTCGAGAGCTGGGGGTGACTGAATCCAACGAATATTTATTGAGTGCCTATTTTTATATGCTAGATACTGTTCCAGGTACTTGGGACATAATGAGACAACACGACAAAGGTGCCTGCCCTCATGGAGCTTACAGTCTAACGTTTATGACCATTTTGCTTGCATGCTGTGACCCGGGACAACTCATGGCACCTCTCTGTGCCTCTGCCCTCAGCTGCCAATGTGGGAAGCAGCAGGCCTGGCCCAGACATGGGTAAGGTGTCCAGTGTGTATAGATGCCAAACAGGACACCACCCCAACCCACCACCCAGACAGCAGATTGGGCTGGAAGCTGATGTTTAATAATAAAGTACTGGGGGAGGGCAGAGGACTAGAGCTCAGTGGCCTGGTGTGTTGTCACACCAGGACCTGGGCTGGCTACACAAACTGCTGCTGCTGCTGTTGCTTCTTGGTGGCTGCCTTGCTGGCAAGGTCCTTGGCCTTCTCTGTAGCTGCCAGTGCTGTCTCCTTTGCCTTCTCCTTGGCTTCCTTGGCTGTCTCAACAAGGGTTTTGGAAGGGGCCTCACCTACAGCAAAGGGCAGGGGGCTGGCTTCAGAGGATGCCAAGAAGACCCACCTAATTACTCCCCACAATATTCACCTCCTACAGCCAGGCCCCATTGGAAAGGCTGTATTTGCCCCAGGATACAGATGAAGAGTCCCAGGCTTAGAATGGAGAGGTGACAGTCCCAGGCTCCACACCAGTCAAGACAGCTAGGACTTGACCCCAGCCTCTGCTTGGGAGGTTCCCCCCAGCATTGCCCAGAATTCTCACCTTGCAGCTTGGCCAAGATGTATTCGAAACCCTTCATTGTCTTGGTCACATTGCTTTTGAACCGGGCAAGACCAAATTCCTGGCAAAAGGTGAGAAGGGAAAGATTCTGAGCTGCCCACTGACTCCCAGCCCAGTCTCTCTGTCAAATGCCCTGGGCCGTGGAGCCCCAGCATCCCCACAATGCAGCTCACCTGGACAGCTCTGGAGACGCCAAATAAACTAGAGGACACCCAGGCTTCCCGGCGGATTTCGGTCCAGCCGCTGTTATCAGAGTTCACACAGTAAACACATCGTTCCTCCACCACCTGTGCAAGGGTTCAGGCCAACCATAATCATAGGCAAGTCTTTCATTTTGCCAATTTGACATGAATTTGATCCCCTGCCTCTTTTCATCAGGGAAAGCAAAAAAAAATGAAAACCCATTCCATTATGTTTTTTACTGCATTTACAGGAAGAGCAAGAACATAAAGATCGTTTTGCTTCTTACAACCTCTCCTCTGACCCTTTAAACTAGAAGGCACATGGATTTCTGAGATCAGCGAAGGGCCTTCCAGCTCCACTCTGGCCCTGAATTTTGTTTTGTACCGCTATGTCTAGATAGGTGCAGTGTTTTTAGCCTGCCTTCCACGGCTACAGCTCTTAAGCTCCCTAACAGTCCAAATAAAAATGGAAATCTGGCAAGGAAAAAGTGGACTTCAAAGATCTGTCTCTAAGCTGGACATTTCTCATGGCAGGATCACTACCTTGGTAATTTAGAAAACACAGAGGTAGTGCCCTCAGGGTAGTCTGCTGTGGTGCCTTCAGACAACTCTGAGGCACATGTTAAGCTGCCCGCTCATTCTGACCTTGTAGGACACTTCTGAGTCTCACTTTTTTCTTTGCACAAGAGTAATACCCACCTCCCAGGGTTATTGTGAAGATTAGAAAGAATGACGGTTCTTTCAAAGCTTCAGGTTATTTGTATGTGGGAAAATACTGTAGAATGTTCCTTAAACTGTAGGTTTTCAAGTTTTAAAGGCAAGAGATCAAAGGTATATGAAACCCCCTTACCCCTAAATCTCAGGCAGAGATCCATACCTAAGACACTTCTCTAGTCCATGTGGGATAAGAGGCCCTGATCTCCCCTTTGAGGCACATCCAAGGCACCCTTATGGTTTGATGGGTTCCTGTTTGAAAACCACTGCCTCCATCCCACGGCATCACTGGCTCCCTGAGCTCTCTACTCTGGTAGGGCTGCCAAGGGGGTCTCACCATCAGCCGGCTGTGGTTGATGTTCCAGGTGAAGGTGGTCATGGTCTGGTTCTGTGGGTCCACAATTGAATCCTCCAGGATGTACACCGAATGAGCAACATTGGCAGGAAACAGTCGCTCAGCCCAGCGGGGCATCCTGTTGGTCTTGGTCAGAAGTCTCCGGGACAGGAGCTTCTGGTCAGGGGTCACCTCCCGGTGCACTATGTCTTCCGTCAAGACATGTTTGCTGCAGATGTCAGAGTGAAGGTGACCCTTGGGAGTCTGCCTCTGAGTTACAGCCTGCTGGGGTTCCTATCTGGAGTGTTCTGGCCAAGAATGGCCAGGCCTTCCTCCAGATTTGCAGAGTGATCTATGTTGTGACTCAGACCTGAAGTACAGTCTCTTGAACCTCTCCCAGGGCAAATTCCAACTCCTGCCCCCTTGCTGACCTGGATTCCTGAGACTTCTAGCAGGGCTGGCCTTCAGGACTCATGCACGGCTGGAGAGGGCCAGAGGCAGAACAGTGCGCGAGCGCTCACAATTCCAACCCCAGTAGCCCTCCCAATTCCTGTGCGCCGCCTCTTCCTGTCTCATTATCCCAAGATGAGAGAACTAGCGCCTCAAGTAAACCGCCGCCCAGGCGGAGCTTCCTTCTAGAACCTTGCAGGCCTGGCCTGGCCGCTTTCCTGATAGGGTCCTCTTGCCCCAAAGACGGCTACGGTTCCGACGATCCCCTCCCTCGGACTCGATGTCGAGTCTTTCCCGGCCCCCTACTTCGATCTCCAAACAGAGAGGGGGGAGCCAGGCTACGATGGGGAGCCAGGATACGTACCTATAGGGATTCGGGTACCGCTGCCAGAAGGCAGCGAACACTTGGTCCCAGGAACTCCGGAGCACGCTCTGGCCCAGGAAATATTTCACCATCGTCCCAACCGGGGCAGGCTCAGCACCCGCGCAGCATCAGGGGTGCAGAGCCCAGAGGGCACGCGGAGGCCAGGCCGGGGCTCGGGCCACGCACGCCAGGTTTGCAGCTCAGCCACTACCGTGCCGCTCCCCACTAGCCGTCGCCGCCATGAGGAGTTGTCGGGCCGCGGGCCACTTCCGGCGCAGCCGCCTAGTACCCACCACTTCCGGTGTCCGCCCACGTGACCCGAGACTCCACCTCCTCCCCAGTCCTCTACCCCCTCCCCTGAGGGAGTCGCGGCGCTGCAGGCCGGAGCTGGGTTAGAGAGGACCTCGGGCTCTGTGGGGAATACGAGCCCGATTGGTGCCTAAACTGGGCGGTGAGCGAGCTGGGCGGCAGTGTGCGGCGCCGTTTAGGGCGCTGCCACGCGCGCTCCCAAGGCCGCCCCGGGCCCTGGGCTCCTGGAAGGATCAGCGCCCAGGGCCGAAGAGCGGGGGCCGGCGGGGCGCTTCCGGAGTTCGAGCTCGACGCGGTTCATTGAGTCTTAGAGACTGAGGCTTGGGGCTGCCCGACCGGAGATACGGGTGTACCTCACGCAGGAGCTCAGGACCCTGACGCGGGTGAGGCGGCCCCGGGAGCATGAGCGGGCAGCGCGTGGACGTCAAGGTGGTGATGTTGGGCAAAGAGTACGTGGGCAAGACGAGCCTGGTGGAACGATACGTCCACAACCGCTTCCTGGTGGGGCCCTATCAGAACGTGAGTACTCCCCCCGGTCCGGGCACGGGTGGGAGAGGACTAGCCCGCACCCCCGGTCCTGATCCCTTCTCCCTGGTTGCAGACGATCGGGGCCGCCTTCGTCGCCAAAGTGATGTCCGTCGGAGACCGGACAGTGACTTTGGGTATTTGGGTAAGTCACCTGGGAAAACTCATTTAGGTCCTGTCTGTTCCCGGCTAACTTGTAGCCTTCTAGAGGCCATTTCTGTCCTCTAGACCCCAGTTTAAAAGTGGAAGTCTAGAGGTCGTATTATTAGTTGCAGTCTTGGGGAGTAGCTCAGTAACTCAGGCCAGGGCTGGGCCAACCCTTACCTTTCAGGATACAGCAGGTTCTGAGCGCTACGAGGCCATGAGCCGAATCTACTATCGGGGCGCCAAGGCTGCCATCGTCTGCTATGGTAAGGGGGGTAGTTCTGGTCTGTTTCTCAAACAAGAACGGATGGGTGCCACAGTGGCCTTACAGAACAGCCCTTGACCTTTGTTTGTGTTTCCTGCGTGCCTCATACCAAGACCTCACAGACAGCAGCAGCTTTGAACGGGCAAAATTCTGGGTTAAAGAACTGCAAAATCTAGAGGAGGTAGGTGGCCTACCTCCTCACCGAAGGACCAGGGGCTGGGGCTCTGGCGGTCCATGGTGGGGACCCAGACCTTGTCTTCTGCTTCAGGGCTGTCAAATCTACCTGTGTGGCACCAAGAGTGACCTGCTGGAGGAGGACAGGCGGCGTCGACGTGTGGACTTCCACGATGTTCAGGACTATGCAGATAGTAGCTTCTCCTCAACTCCCTGGGGATGAGGGAGGGAAGTGGCTGCTTGGGTGGGTCACAGAAAATAGGGACTGCCTTGGAAGCCATAACAAGATCCCCTAGAAGGCTTTCTGACTTCCTTAAACCTATGGGGTCCAGAAGAGTCCCTAAACTGCTAGGTTTCCCCTTTGTCTGTGTCCACTTGATTTGTCAGGTATGAGGCTTTAGTCACATTTCTTTACAGATATCAAAGCTCAGCTCTTTGAAACATCCAGCAAGACAGGCCAGAGTGTGGGTGAGTGCTGTCTTGGGCCCCACAGCAGGAACAAACAGGGACACCAGAGGAGGCAGAGAAGAGAGCCTAGAGGGTTGGGTCACTGGGTGATTCTGGAGCTGTTGGCATTGGGCCCTCACTGATCATCCTTGTTCCTGCCAGACGAGCTCTTCCAGAAAGTGGCAGAAGATTACGTCAGTGTGGCTGCCTTCCAGGTGATGACAGGTGTGTGCTTCCCTAGCTTCTGTGGAGACTTCCTCTAGGGCTTCAGCATCTGACCCCCTTTACATTACCTGTTCCCCCAACAGAATGGTGCTGAACTGCCACCTTTCTCTTTGACAGAGGAGAAGGGCGTGGACCTGGGCCAGAAGGCAAACCCCTATTTCTACAGCTGTTGTCATCACTGAGTCACCCACTCACCTGGCCTGGGGAAATTAGAGGAATTCCCCCAGAGGGGCTGGACCTAGCTCATCTGGGTTTGGGTGGTTAAATGTGTGAGCTACCCCAGGATCCCATGGCAGCAGAGGTGGCACATGCCTGTGCTGGCCCATGCAACGGACACAGCATTGGGCTCACTGATGGGCATCAAGAGGGTAAAGGCTGATTTGGACCCCAGGCTTCTGTCCTGGACAGCACTTGTGTCTGCAGATAACTTAAGTGACTTCTGATTTGTAAATAAAATCAATGCACTGTGAATCACACTCATCCCCTTTCCCTGTTGTGTAGATTGGGTGTCAAGACACCTAGTTCTTTGTTGGGGCATCTTCCTGGCCTCACTTTCTATATTAAGGCTCCTCCCAGCTCTAATTTTCCTTTGGAAACCAAGTTAATTTGCACCTGAGATAATGGAGAAACAAAAGGCCCTTTTCTATACTTTAGTGGGGTTGGGGTTTGGGCAGTGCACAGCTACCTCACAATTCCTTCTTGGTGCTGAGAAGAGCAAAGCAGGCACTTAAGTGGTGTCCAGAGATCAAAGGATCAAGCATTTCTATCCCAGACTGGCTGGTTGTACCACATCTGTCACATCTAGGTCCAAGAGTCAGTCCTGTGGCTCAGGTCCCAAGCTTCTCATTAGCATCCCACAATGTGATTTAATGGTAGAAAAACCCTAGGTTCTGCAAGACAGGTCTTTTGGATCCAGACTGGGATCCAATTCAGCTGCTAACTTAGAAAAGAGACTTAAGTTCAGCCTGAGTTTATCTGTAAAATAAGGTAACTGCTACCTAGTGCAGGACTGTGAAGATCATGAGTGAAAAGTAACTCTAAGGACTAAATGCTTTTCACACTTTCCCAGGGGGCTTTTTGCTGAAGGAGTGAGGAAGTTAGGACTAGGTCAGAAGGGAGGCAGACTCCCGTTTCCCCCAAAATTTATTTTTGGGACTTGGAGATCCAAATATTTCTGAAGGATGATCAGGTGTTACTGTAGACAGGGCCGACACTTCCTGTTCAACAAAAAGCATATGGCAGCCCTTTCTAGTATGGAGGCTTGGCCCCCTTGCGTCTGCTTTCCTTCTTTAGGCCAGGGCCAGGTCCTTTAGTGCCCACACCTACCTCTGAACAATTCAAAACTTGGCTGATGGTCAGACTCACTCAGGAAGTGCTCTGGTTCCACTTCCTTTTTGAAAACCAATTCCTCAAAATAACCTTATTTCATGGGTGATGAAGGCTTCCTGTGTAGGGACTGAAACCAGCCACTCCCAAAAGAACTGAGAGACATTCAGCACCTCGTGATGTTTGGAAGGGCTCAGCTCCACTAATGTCCTCCACCTGGGAACTAACTAGCTCGGGGACTGGGTTCTGCTCACCTCAAACCCATCCTCCCTCCTGCTGGGCTATACATCTCCCCATGGACAACAAAACACAACACAGGGCAAGGGACATAAGAGTAAAGTTAAACTTTACTTTACAGTATTTTTTTTTCTATATACAAAGAATTACAGTACATGTTTATGGGGACTCCTAGCACAGGGCTCCCCTTTTCCACTAGGAGTTTCACTTATAGCTGACAATCTATGGGGATTAGGGGAGACAAAAGAAACAGTGATGGATCTCAGCTGGTCCCCCGCCCCGTGCCCCTTTCTTAAAAATATAGATCTCTATCATCAGCTTCTTTGCCAAGACATAAAAGCTGCTCTTCCATGAGCTGTGTGCTGCACTCACCTTCACACCTACATGCACACACAGGCAGCACCCACCTGACACCTGGGGACTGCCTTTTCTCGCCCCTACCCTGGAAGTCTAAAGCACCAGAACCATTCATCTCTGCTCCTACTCCCTGGGCTTACCTCCTATCTGTAGAGCTTTGCTCAGCTTCCAGGTTGTTACATCTAAAGCCCCTCAATGGCCTGATGTTTGGAAAGTCATGGGAAAGCAGCTCAAGAGAAGGGAACACACAAGAATTTAATATGGTGTTTTTGCTTACGTTGGTTGGAAACATTTCTTCCTAGGCGGTGGACTTCTAATGAAAATAAATTCTCCATTTTCTTAAGGAATATTATTCTTAATTTTCATAAGCAATAGAGCTGCTCCCATGAAAGTGGAAGAGGTAGAGGGGCAGACGGTTACTGAAGGAGACCCCACACCTGGAGCTCTCTACCAACCTGTTGCAGGCAGTTTGGATGGAGGCTACAGACAAAGGTGACAAGGTGACACCAGCCCTAAGGAACTTATCTGGACACTCATATCTTCCATCGCTGGCTTGCGCTGGACCACTCACTCCAGGGTCGAGTGTAGGATTCACCGAGGCTCTGCCTTCTCTTAACAGCCTCAAAGAAACTGTTCTACAAAATCTCTTCCTCCCAAACAGGAACCTGGGTTTCTCGAGTCACCAGTCCCTTAATCCTTGGCAGTGCTTATTTATACCAGGAAATTAGCACCATCATTACATTTTTGTGTGTACAAAGCAATGATCTATTCTTATTTCAATTCATACTACAGCAACTTTTGGCCCTGCTGCCCTGGCCCTAGGAAGCTCAGCTAAGAGCTGACTGGCCACAGCCAATGAAAGTCTTTGGCAGCAGCTACCTAGCTCTAAATGATCTGGAATGTCAAATACATGGAACAGCCCAAATTTAGTAGGAAAGGGGCTTGTGGCAGCTTCTTTCCTGCCATGATCTTAGGTTAGGACACTGGGTGACTCTGACCTGATTGAGAAACCCCAAGATGACTGTATCCATCTCTACCCCCCGCCCCCCAGCCTTAGGAGAATGTTTTTAGGTGCCGAGGGCAAAATCCATCCACGTTTAGTGCTTTACTAATTCCTCTCCACAGGAAAAGCTGCCAGGACCATTGTGTTCTTGCAAGGCAACCTGGGAGTCCAGCTCCAGTGAGATGTGGCCAGGCCTGGGCAAGGATTGCTGAAGCACTTCAGGCCCTGACCATGGTATGGGGGACAGCATGTGAAGAATACAATAATTATTTTCATCAACACCAAAAATGTAATTTGGTAATTGTTCAGAAGAGGATGAACAGTGATTCAAATCACCTCAAACTTAGTAACTTCAGGGGGAAGCAGACATTTTAAAATTTGGATGCTTCCGAAGCAGTGACAGCTACTTTGTTATTAGAATGGGTTCACTCTAGTAGGAGAAGCAAATGAGGCCTTGAATTAAAATTTTAAGTGTCCATAATTTTTTCCTGACTCAACAGGGTTAGGAGAAGTACTGGTTTCCTAGCTATCTATGGAAGCTATGGCTTCCCGCCTTGGAAAGGCTTCCTGGGGAACTGGCTTAAGAGGCAGACTCTCTTGAGATCTCTATTTCCAAGCACAAAGAGCAGGAGTTTCTAAGAGAAAAGATTTCCTTTTAACTGCCAATTCACAAGCCCTGGAATAAAGGTCTCAGTACAGGCTCCAGGAGAGTCCTGAGTGGCTGGCAAGGTCACTCCCTCCCCACCAATCATGCAAGAGTCTCACTTCCCAACAGTCCTTGTGTCTCTACTTCTGATTGTACGGTGACTGCTTTCATGATGTTAATCTAGGATCAGGTGCTGCAATCAGTGGACCTGATAGATTCTAGTTTCTCTATTCAATCTGAGTCTTTCAATGGCCTTCACAATGTCTGGCAGTCCATCTATATAGATAAGGAATTGCCTCCTCCCCCCAAAACCAAGCACATTTCAGAAGTTTTCCCAGGCAGGTCTGGAAGAAGTTTCCAGTCAATGGTGGAGAATGGAAAGAACCAAAACAAAACCACAACGTGGCTAGATCACAGCCCACCTTTCTCTCACTCCTTCCTGTCCCGTGACATTTCTAGAGCGGCTGTCAAGTCAATTACCTACCAAAGCCTACTTCAGGGAAGCTACTTCAGGATCAAACTTCTCCACTTACAAATTTTTACATAACCTGCACACCCCCCCCTACAAAAAAATTCACAGTTTATTTAATGAAATAAAGAACTACCGTAATTTAACACACAACATAGTGAAAATAGATTCTGACAGTGCAGTGTGGGTACCTTTTTCTGATCACAACTACAGATGACAGGAGAGAAAAGGGCACAGGACTGGCACCAAGCAAACCCTACTCATACAACCTAAGAGATTAGGGAAAGAGACCTACTAGCTGCAGTTATATACTTATTATTCTCACACATGATAAATACTTAATATAATGAACTTTAATGTTCTGGGTGGATTTCATTAAAAATATCTTTTTCATGGTTTAAAATTTTTTAAAAAGAAAATAAGATGCTTCGTTTTCACTTCCTTTTGAACATAATTTCTTCTCTTTGATGACGTGGAAAGAGAGAGAGGATGAATGATGGGGAGAACTAAGCAGGTGGAATTTACAGAGGAGATTCTGAGGTCTAAGTAAAATGCAGGGATCGTCCCCTAAATGCAGGGCAGCCGTGCCCAGACTGTGCCTCTGCCCAAGTTCAAGTGTCTCAGCCCGAGACAGACTTTGGGAAATAAAAGCAAATTCTCTTTTTAAATCTTTATATAATATAAAGCACAAATGCTTCTATAACTACTGTTCCCTCAGAGTAATGGGAGTAACCTCAATAGGAGCTTGGGACAAAATACAGAATCCTGTTGAGGGTATAAAAGCCATAACGGAGACAAAATGGCCAGGAGATATCTGGGCCAGATGGCCTGTTGGCTAAAGCTGCTGGCTAAGTTGGCAAAGCGAGAGGTAAACATATTTGGTCTAGGGGCAAAAGAGGCATGGGTGAATGGGAAGGAACTGGCCAAACATTACTTCCTGTTGGCCTTCGGTGAGCTGGATGAATGGGAGGGCAGGGTAGCACCAACAGATTTCCCAGCCCTTGAGCCCTAGCTCAGGGCAGCAGTAACAGATAATCAGCAGTATGAGGAGTCATCTCTTAGACTGGACATTTCTCTAAATGCCACATATTGTCAGTCATAGGGGAAGGTTTGCCTTTGAGTTTAAGTCAGCAGGCAGGTACTCCTACTACAGAGCCCAGTGGTTCTCAGGGAGGGTGGTAGAATCCACTAGTGAAGAAGAGGATTCTCTTCATTCAGGAGAGCAAAGGATCAGGAGTGAAGTACTTTTCCATCAGGATCTGACACATTCCCTGAGCTGATGCTGATCTAGCCCAGAGCTTGCCAGAGGTCCCCTATGTCCATTGCCCAAGATGCTGAAATCTGAAAGCACCTGAGTGTTCAGGGGATGGGCATGGGGTAGGTTGATGTAAAAGGAGGAAAACTGGTAGAAAATAAAGGTAAGCTTGCCAATTGCCTTCTTACATTGTGGGAAAGCTACTTCCTTATAGAGCCCAGTACCCACAACCATCTGTTCTACCAAGTACAGATCTTCAGACTCTGTATAGCACAGGCAGAAGCAGCAGTGGCTGCCCAGCCAACAGCCCATGTGGCCTCTATACAGTCCTCTCCTGCCTATAAAGGAGACATTCACGTGAGCATACATGCATGCACACGCACACATGCACCTCCAACAGAAGAACCTCACTCAACACAATCATTTCTGGGGCCACAAAGGACATTACAAAATGAGTCTGGAACCCCAGGGCCCCTCAGAACTTCCTGTTATTTCCTGGTCAAAGGTTCTTGAAAACAGACTAGAAACGCAGACAGGCATGTTAGGCTCACAGGGATCAGGTCTTATCTATCTCTGTATCTTCTATCAGTGACTAGCACCTGTCCTAGCACACATGAATGCTCCACTGATTTGAATAGGTATTAGTTCTTCCCAAGGTTTCATCAGGTGCCCTCAGTGGGGCTCTGTAGGGCTGGAGTAATAGCATTGAGAGCCCCTCTACCTTCCAACCTGACCAGCGGAATTGAATCCCATGCTTGACTCCAGAGTGGACTTTTTATTTGAAGTTGACCATGTGTAAAGGTTGAGGGAAGGAGAACCAAGACTGCCTCCTTGGCTGATGCCCACTTGGATTTCCATACATGGTTCATACAACCACATCCCCCACTGGCTAAAGTCACAAGAGTTCTGAGTGTTGGGATATAAAGAAAGAAGAACAGTGGGCAAGTGTTAGGTCTGTTTTTAAGAGGGAAAAAGAAAGATTTCCCTTCCCCAAGAACTGTGGGTAACTGGTCTGGTCATGTGACATTTACTGGTATTATTTCTGTTCTGACTCTGCACATTTGTGACTGGAAGGAGCCTGGTTAAGAGCTGGAAGTGTATTCTGCTCTGGTTTAGGGTTTTGCCCTCTTCCAAGAGACCAGCAAGTCTGTGCCAATGTCTGTGTGCTCGCAGAGGACCAGCAAGACTGCGCCAGTGTCTGTCCAGCCACCATGGGCCAGAGCCCTGACCCTGGTAAGGCCTTTCCCAGGGCCCAGGGGCTCTGCTCTGTGGTTGCCAACTTCTTCTCTTCATTGGAGAGAGAGGATGGGGCCTTCCCAAGAGGCCTGAAGGACTGCCCACTCTTGGCAGCAAGACCAGGTAGTTGCTGGCCTCCGGCCATCTGCTTCACCTGCTTCACCAGGCCCAATGCTTGGCTGGGAGGCCCTGGGACCTGCTCAGCTCCTGCAGATGCTCTTCCTGAGGCCTGAGTTGCCGGATCATATAAAAAAGCCTTGGCAGGGGGCTGAGAAAGAAGTCTGGCCTGGGTGAGTGATTTGACAGCTTGCCAGGGGTGCTCCAAGGGGACTGTAGCTTTCCCAGGAGGCTGAAGGACAGGTTCTGATACACTGCCTCTCTCAACAGCTCGTGGTATCTGCCCCAGACCTTTGCTGGCCGGCCATGAACTGGACTCCAACACTGGCATCTTTTCATCAGCTTGTTGTGTGGCCTCGTGAGGAGAAGCTGCTCGCTCCTTCTGACGAGGAGTTAGGTCTATGAGATCCCTTACCAAAGCAGCTCTATTTTTTGACTGAGTATTCTGGTCCACAGGCCTCAGTGCTTTTTCTTTAGCTACCAGGGTCTGGACCACAGCTGATAGCACTTTTTCAGGTGGGAATCTCTGGGACAAAGAGGCATGGGATTTGTCTGGGGACCTGTCTGAAGTCTGGGGCTTGGGGCTGCTGGTGACTACCAGTCTGTCTGGTGTCAGAAGTCTCAGGCCAGTGGGGACTGGGGTTTTCTCCAGTGACTGGAGCCTTGGGCTGGCAGCACCTATGGATTTATCGAGCCTTGGGTCAGCTGTCCCCAGAGGTCTTTCCAGTGGTTGGGACCCAACTGAGGGTGAGGAGCTTGGACCGATCACTGGAGAAGGTTTGTCAGATAGTTGGGGTCTTGGTCCTGCCATTGCAGATGGCCTGTCCAATGGCTTCGGGCTGGATACCAAGGACTGGGATTTGGTCCCTGACCCAGCAAGGTCCCTGACCCTATCTAAAGGCTGGGCCCTGGAGTCAGTTCTGTCAGGAGGTCTTTCAGGCAGTGGTGGTCTCTGACAAGTCCCTGCTAGAGCTTTTTTGGACAGCGACAATGTCTGGCTGGTATCAGCAGGTGGCTTGTCCGACATCTTGGGCCCCTGAGCAGCTACTCCTGATGATTGCTCTGCCAGCTGAGTGCTTGCGCCTGGAGGCAGTGGCACAGGGGGAGGCACATACTCACGAATCTCCCCAGGTTCTAGAGGGTTAGGCCCACAGGGGTCATGCTCAGTACAAGACAGACGCCCATCCAGTTTGGAGATGAAGAGCATCCCTTCTCGATGCTGCTTGCAAAAGGAGCTGGGACACATTTCACAGAAGGAGGCTGCTTCCTTCCCACAGATGTCACACTGATGCCAAGGACACTCCCATTTCCCTAAAAACAAAGATGTGAAACAAAAGCTTAGGAAAACAAGAGATAAGTATGAAATGAGCCATGGCTCTGGAACCAGGTCAAAGGAGTGGTTTCAAACTGGCATGGACTGCAACAAGCTCATGCCTCCCCTGCTCCAGGATCTTAGCTTCCTCTTCTGTACAACCGCATGTAAAAATAACAGTCAAGTATCAAGTGGCAACTGAGTACCAATTAAATATACATGTATAATAATTCCTTATTTTCTATTTCTTACAAGGAAAAAGAAACAAAAAACCCCCAAAGCCTCCCTTAGATGGAATATGAGGATATTATTTTTTATATTTCTGCAAACTCCATTTGTCCTATACAGCCTTTACATATTCAACTCTAATGGGAAAAATCTTAGCTATTTTGTTTATTAGCAGGAAAAAGGAACAGATATACATATTTAAAAAAAAAAAAAAAAAAAGATTTACCTTTGCTCAATTTTAAGTCTTAAAACTAGCAAAAATTTTACCTGTATTGTCCACACAGAACCAGTGCAAAAGACCCAAAGCTAACTTGAACTACTGTTTATCTGCCTCCATTTCATGACACCTGAGTCTGTGTGGATAGTGTTCCTCCTGGCTCCTTCCAAATAAACTGTGCTAGATCTTACTCCTGGCTCACAGGCAAGATCCATTTCTAGCTCAGCCTATGCAAGCTATGGCCCTGAGTAATTAATTCCTAAACAATTCTCCATTTCCACTTCCTGGCATTGACAGGTCAATGTTATGGCCTTGCCCTCACACCACCTCAGTTTATTATTTCATCATCCTGACAACCACATATTGAAGGAAAGCTAATTTGGGGACAAACTCCTCTCATTCCCACCCCAAAGTTCTTCTCTTTCTGCATGCAATTCCTGGAAGCAGGCCCAGCCATTAGCGATGTATAATCTCCTCACTGGGAAAGACTTCCTACTGGTTGCCATTCACATCTGTTATTTAAAAATAGATGGCAGGTCCAAATCCCTAACGTCTTCTAACTCCAAACCACCATCCAAAGGTCAGTGACGTCTCCAATGACAAATTCCTGGGTACCACAGCTGCCTAAGCAGCTTGCTCATGGGTTAACTGACACAGCTACAGAGGGGAGGGGGCTGGAGTGAGGCTAATCAGGGTGACAGTTCACATCTCACTGACTAGAATGACCCAAAGCTCCACTCTGTCTCAACCTCTTTCTTTAGAAAAAGAACATGATTTAGTGGCTTTGAAGTCAGAAAACCTGGCTTTCAACCCAGCTCCTCCACTTACATGCTCTAATGTGACAAGTCACTCCACCAAACTTAACCCTGTTTTCTCATGGGGAGGTAAGATCATCTTATGGTTTGTTGGGAGGACAAAATAACATAAAAGAAGTGTAAATGAAGTGCTTGACACATAGCAAGCATGTTTCTGTTCCCTTACCTCTAACTTAGGGTGTCATTTATTTCCAAAATGAGATCATGGGCCATATTCCCTCAACACTATGCATGGGAAGACCAAAGGGCTCTAAGAATTCTGGCAGGGAACAAGGAACATTCTAAATGGATTCTGACACCAACCTGCTGGTCGCTTGGTTAGATTGAGACAGTCTGCATGGTATACTTTTGGGCAGCCCGGCTTCTTACAGGAGACGAGCTGGCCAGCATCCCCACAGCTGAAACACTCATCCTCTCGCTCCTTTGTGATTTCACCTTGGCTTCTGCGCTTCCCCTGTTGCTTCTTCTTGAATCTCTTTGACTTTTCTTCCGTGGCAATGGGTTGATTCTAGAGGTCAGATATTGAGCAGTCAGCATTCTGTCGAAACATTAGTTGTATGATCTTGACCAGGTTAACTATCCTCTCTGAGCCTCAGTCTCTCCTCTGGGAAGAGACATTCCTCTTAGACTGTTGTAAAGATAAGAGAAAATGCAGAAAAGGCACCTAGCACATCATAGATACCCAATAAATGGTTGTATTAATTGTAACTTTTGTATCAACTACTTCTGCCACTTGAATAAAACAAAACAAAAGTGTATTTCTTTTTGTTGACATACAAGGCAGGTATTAGAAGTCACCACCCTTTCTTAATTTTTATGTTTATTTTAATTTCAAAACTAAAAGATAATTGTGTGTGCGTGTGTGTGCGCGCGCACACACACACACACACACACACACACTTGTGCACACACACATTTCTTAGCTTATTTAACAAACCTTCACTGAGCACTTAGTATATGCTATATGCTAGGAAGACACATAAAACTAATTCATGGTCCTTACCCTCAACAAGCTATATACATCTTTAAGTCAAATGAGATTTATGTCTACCACTCCTCAAGACAGACCCTGGCACAGCCAGCAGGTCTCCTGTGTACTCCCTGCAGCCCATACTTGGTCACCAAACCTGGTGGTTTTCATCACATTATTTATCTTGGCCTAGAAACATCTAGGACCAATCTGATTTATTTCTAGCCCACAGTGATCTCCTATTTCTAATCTTTTGCTCTCAAATATCTCTCTCACTGAATCATGTGTGAAATGATATACAGACCTTAAGGATGCAGAAACTGACATCTCCAGTGCATATGAAACCACTGAACTTGGGTTAAAATAAGTTATTATTTTAATTTATAGGGAGTAAGTCAACTAGACATCCTAAGGAACAAGGCCATTTAACCGACTATAAACAAAAACAAAACAAAATCCAACATAGTATAAAGATAATCTTCCTTATTTAATAAGATAAAATAATTAATGGGTGCTCTTCAGCTTCATGTCTTCCTACTCAAAATGATTACCCTCTAATTACTGTTTTCTATGCTAATTTGCATTTTTCAGTTCTTAATATAGATCTCATAATCAAAAAACCATAATGGAAATACCTAACTAAAGTCGCTATATAATCAAAATTAAACTTGAGTTTTCAGTGTGCTGTTACTTATGACAGAGTAATCTGGAAGCATCCAAATGTTCATCTATTGTTACGATTCAGCCATTATAGAAAAAATTTAACAGTCACTAAAAATGATGATTAAAAAGACTATGTAATATCAAGAAAAGTTTTTATAATATTTAAGAAAAGCAGGATACAGACTTATAAACAATTCTTAACAATTACAGGATAATAATTCAGTTTACGTACAGATAAAAATAAAAACAGTAAGCCAATGTTTATACTTTGTTACAATGGTAAGCTTAAGGTTCTATTTTTACTACAGTGTTATATGTTTAGAATCCTAATTTCATTATCAGATTCTTTGATATCTCTAAAAAGACAGAGAGAGGAGGAGGGAGGGGCAGGCAGATACCAAGAATCTAAGCAGCTTATTATGGAATGTGAGTGAGATCAGCTGAGACCAATAAAGACATGAGAAGTAACCCATTTACAGATTCCTATTTTACAGCTTTTTAATAATAGCTAGAAAGGTATCACCACCAATTAGAAGTCAGATTGCTCAAAACACTACAACAATACCAGAAGACAGTCTCTTATATAATCAAACTGATCATTAGCATGCTTAGTAAATTGCCAGTGGCCTTACTGACAACTATTCAATGTTATTATTTCAAAGAAACATCTTAAAAGACCCAATCCTGTACTGGTTAGGGCAGGAGGGCCACACCATTATTCCCGATGCAAATGTTTGGAAGGTACCTTTGGCCTTACACCCAAAAAGCCACTGCAATTCGGGGCTCCACATTTGCAAACCGTCTTTCCATTCCCAAGACATTCTAGGTTGTAGTTGAAGGTCAGTTCAGTGCCTGCATAAGAGACCGTGAAAATATTAAAATCTATGGTTTTTAATTACATGATTTCTGTATTAACCACAAAGGATAATTGCTTCTAAAAAAACATTTATTTTTAAAAGAGAATAAAAAATTTATTAACTCTAAATCCCACTATGCAAGGGCCATCTGGAAAAAATCCAGCCATAAATGCCTATATTTTTCATATTACATAGCTGGATACTTTTCTGGACAGTCCTTGTATTAATAAAATATTATTAAGTTCTAATCCTATAACATTATTAATTAGCTAATACAACTTAAGAAAAAACTTAAGTATTAACAAGTAATATTTAAATTAACTTTTACTGTAGTGGTGTTATTATCCCAAGTTTTTTTTTTCATTTGTTTTCTAACCATTCAGATTCAAAATATATTCATTCATTACCAAAAACAAGTAACAACAACTTATTGTACATTGATGTGCCAGACATTGGGAATTAAAGTATGAAGAAAACCTGTTGGTCTGTGCCAAGGTGAGCACCTGGCAGTACTCAAGGGACAAACATCTCAATACAGAGCACTACCACTAGAGAAATCTAGACCACAGACCTAAGCCCTGGCTTTACATTCCAGTTATACCACAATCTAAGATGAGTGATTTGAGCCTTGAGTCCATCTCTTAAATGGAGAAATAGCAATCTCACAAGCTTATTGAGAGAATATGACATAATGTG
The DNA here is from genome assembly GCA_004026885.1 of Lyroderma lyra. NCBI lineage: Eukaryota > Metazoa > Chordata > Mammalia > Chiroptera > Megadermatidae > Lyroderma > Lyroderma lyra. Next base: position 48,547 of record PVJL010003779.1, read on the forward strand.
CATAGCAGTAATTTGTAAACTTTAAGAGAATTACAGATTTAAGGGACAAAATGTTCCCTTTCTGTTATGTATTTCATCAAAACCGAGAGAGCAAATAAAATCATTCAAACTCAAAACACATTAGGGAAGGCCTAACATGTAGTACAAAAATTTTCTGTATGTATACAAAGAGGTATCTCTGGACAGGGGTTATGGCTTTAGTGACAATCATTCAGTCAAAACTGTCTAATCTTAAGAAGATTTCCCATTGCAGACTGACCCACCTTGATTAAAGTTTCTTGAGGTAAACAACACTTTGGGGAAAGGAGACATTGGTCTCCTTTCATAATACTCATATGGGATTTTTGCCTCAACAGTAATTGGATTATATTATTGTCAATTACAAACTACCTAGGCTGGTCCCATTTAAGTTTTAACGTAGGAGAATGATCCTTAAATGTTTTGCTCGCACCTCTGCAAAGCTTATTAAAAAATTATGTACTCCCTAGTACATTAAAAATTCACAAACTTTATACAAGTCTAAATATTTTTTAAAATCATGCAACTTACAGGGTTTCATATATATATATATATATGTATATATGCTTAAAATAAATTCATAAAAACAGCTACATATTAAGCTCCTTTAATTTATAAAAAAATATCCATCATATAACTTTACTTTCAAACTTCTCAGTCATATCAGATTTACTTTCAAACACCTTAATACTGTCCTGGTTACACCATCCCACTCTACACTCTTAATTCTTAGAGACAACAGGCACCCAGGCTGGTCATGACAGAGCTGTACATTCTCCAAATGTCCAGTTCTTTGGCATGCTAGAGGTGGGAGTTGTTTGTTTTTAAATAGCCGAACAGAATTTCACTTGAGGAAACTGAAGAATTATGAAGATGGATAGTGGTGATAGTTGCACAACAATGTGAATGGACTTAATGCTACTGAAGTGTACACTTAAAAATTGTTAAAATGGTAAATTTTATGTTATATATATTTTACTACACTACCACCAACAAAAATTCCTTGCCAAGTACCAGTGGAAAGTGTTTTAGAGGTCTGACAATTAAGTTCACATATCTGCCACCATGTACTTACAGTGGCAGCAATGTACAAACAACTCGGTAAGGTTTCAAACCTTGATATATTTGTGTCTCACAACTGTATTTGTGTCTCACAACTGTATTTGTGTCAATGTGTGGCAGTCTTGCTCAGCAGTGCTCCTTATTACTGTTCAGGGTTTTTGTGTGTTGTCACAAGAATGTCGGAGCTTGAATTAGAGCAACAAACAAGCATTACATTTTTGGTTCAACTTGGCAAGAGTGGAAGTGAAATCAGGGATATGTTAGTTTAAGTTTATGGGGATAGTGCCGTGAAAAAAAACAGCAGTGTACAAATAGATTAACTCTTTTTCTGAGGGGAGAGAAAGTGTCACTGATGAGAGAGGTCAGGACCACCAGTAACGAGCACAACTGATTAAAACATTGCAAAAATTCGTCAAATTGTGCATTGAAATCATTGGTTAACTATGAGAAGCATAGCAGACTAAGTAAACATCAATAGAGAAACAGTTAGGAAAATCTTAACTGAAAATCTTGGCCTGAGAAAGGTGTGTACAAAAATGGTCCTGAAGGCGCTCACTGATGAACAAAAGCAAAGGAGAGTTGAAGTTTGTCAAGACCTTTTGGAGAAGCAAAAGGATGTTTGGGCCATGTTATCACTGGCGATAAAACATGGGTGTACCAATACGACCCTGAAACAAAGTGTCAAAGTACACAATGGAAGTCAGGCAATTTTCTATAACCAAAACAGTTCTGTCAATCCAAATCAAGAGACAAAACAATGTTGCTAACCATTTTTGATATCAGAGGGATTGTTCATTATGAATTTGTACCAATCGGACACAGTCAACCAAGTTTACTATTTGGAAGAGCTGAAAAGGCTGCGTGAAAACATTAGACAAAAACAACCTGAACTTTTCGCAACAACTCAAGGCTCTTGCATTACAGCAATGCACCAGCTCACATAGCACTGTCTGTGAGGGAGTTTTTAGTCAGTACACAAGTAACTGTATTGGAACACAGTCACTACTCACCTGATCTGGTCTTTTTTCTTTCCCGAAAATAAAGGAAATATTGAAAGGAAAACATTTTGATGACATTCAGGATATCAAGGCTAATATGACAGTTCAGATGACCAACCCAGAAAGAGAGTTCCAAAATTGCTTTGAAGAATAGACTAGGCACAGGCATTGGTGCATAGCTTCCTAAGGGGAGTAAGTACTTCAAAGGTGACCACAGGGATATTCAGCAATGAGATACAGCAAGTACCTTTTCTTGGATGAGTTTGCGAACTTAATTGTCAGACCATATACATCCTCAGTTTGCAAACCTGATTTTGGATTATAGGGTATGTGGGACTTCTGGATGATAAAATCTGAAATTCCTTTCTTAGTTCCAAAATCCTTCTATGATTCTTACCTGCTTTAATGTCACTCAGGGCAAAAAGGCCAACACGGGTATCTCCATTCACAGACCATTTCTGTGTTTCACAGTTGGGCTGGCAGCAATGATTCATGAACCGAGCATAGTTTCCTTTGGGACCAGCATCAATGATCCGATCCTAAAATTCCAAAAAATGTGCTCATCAGACACTTCCTGAGAATTCTAACATGCTGGAATTCCTATTTGTAAAGTCTGAACTTCCCAGTAGCTCAAAATGTACTCCCTGGATCAGCACTAGCACCATCATCTGGGAACTTGTTAGAAATGCAAATTCTTGGGTTGCACTTCAGATATACTCATATTAAAGCAGAAACTCTGAGGTGGGGCCCAGCAATCTGTGTTAGAACAAGCCCCATAGGCAATTCTGATATATGAAGTTTGAGGACCATGCCATAAAAGCAGCAGCTTGTCCCATCCTCTAAACTAGGTATTCCTGCTTGGCTACACATTAGAAATTAAGGAGGTTTTAAATAATGATGCCAAGACACATCCCAATTGAAGATGAGAATAGATGGAGGTGAGGATTGTACAAACCATAAGGATACAACTTGATAAATGTTCACAAAATTTCACACAAGGAAAGAGTTCTGTTACAAAAGCTAGTGGAAGAAAGCATAACAATAAAAAAGCTAGCAGAAGCTAACAATGAGGTACAAAGAGGAACCTAAGCTACATAGAAAATAAACACGGTAGGATGCTAGAATTAGGTATAGGTTCCAAATATAATTCTAGGCATCAATAAAATGAAACATCAAAAAATTCCTATAATTGGAAAGCTGACTTGGGTTCATAAGTTGAGTTCTACAGTCAATTTATATGACCTTCTTAATGCACTAATTAAATATCAACAATCAGTTTCTCAATCTGTAAAATAAAAGGATGATTATTTACTTTTCTGGCCTCAAGTTTTAATCCTGTAGGAAAAATACTAAAAGATTTAGTCCCTAACTTACATTGGATAGCTCAAAAAGTGCTAAAAGCAGCACTGCCTTTGGCCATGGATGTATAGCCAGAAATGAGCAAACTTACCAATTCCAGAATCCTGATTAAGCAATCTCTACAAACATGGGGAAAGACATTATTTGGGGCAGAGTACGACAGGCCTACAAACACTGTGACTAGGACACTAATTTCACAATCTTACAACAATGGAAATAACACTTTCCGTTACTTACTTTGTCTAGGGTGAGCATATAGAAATTAGTGATATCGTGTTCTTGGGCGTAACGGATTCGAGCTCTGCATTCTTCTTCATCTATTAACTCACCCACATACTCGTTCACAAATTCACCCTGTAACAACAAGTAGCTCTTCAGTTAATGGCAAAAAAACACAATTGGGTTCACAGGTATACCCTTACTTAAAAAAAAAAAAAATTAATGAAAATAACAGATCCATTATTTTCCAGATTCTCCAGAGCAAGTTCATGTGCATGTAACTTAACAAAAGTTTATTCAAGAAACATAAGAAATATGATGCTTCAACTATCTGACAATAAAAATAACCTCCCCACTCCTACTACTGACATTTGGAGAAAGATAAAAATACCTGTATACTAGACACTAAAGATCAACCAAAATTGAAGTAAACTAAGGCTCCATTGTAATGGTGAAATGGACAGTCAATTTCTTTACCTGCTCAAATACCTAAAAGTCAATTTCCCTAAACTATGTTCTTTTCCCTTAGAATATGCCCTGCCTGCTGCCTGTCCAACTCCATACCAGTATCCTCCTGACTCACTACATTACAGTCATATTGGCTTTCACTCACGCTGTTCCCTCTACCTGTAATGCTTTAACACTCAACTGATCTAAGCCAACAACTACTTATCTTTCAAGTCCCAACTTAAAATATTTTCAGATGAAAGATTCAAGTTTCGGGAGTTCCCTGGTGGTGTAGTGGCTTAGGGCTTCGGCGCTGGCGCTGTCAGTGCTGTGGCCTGGGTTCGATTCCTAGCCAGGGAGCTACCCACATACCAAAAAGCAACAACAACAACAATAAAAAAAAATTAAAAAAAAAAAAAGATTCAAGTTTCAAACCCTTTGCCACATGCCTCTAAAACACTTTCTGCTTCCACTTAGGGTGATTACTTGTTCAATGTCTCCCCTGCTCGAGAATGTAAACTGCATGAAAGCACAGATCGTGTCTTTATGCATCACTGCATCTTCACAACGTCTTAGCAAATGACCGAACAGACCAACCCAGATTCACTTTCTTTCGTAGAAACAATCTTTAATGAAATTCTTCATAGTAGGGTTTATTTTATTAAAATGTCAAATAAGATTTATTCTACACAAAAACTGTACAATATTATCTATTTACCAGAAACCAGCAGATCCTTCCAAGTTCAAAGTTGTAGATGTTACTGCATTTTCATTAGAGATGGCCTACTTCACTTCACCTTCATGTTCTATGAACCCAAACCTATTTTCTCTCAGTAAAAATAATTTGATTTTAGTAGTAGGTGATTAACACCTCTAAATTAACTGCTCACCATCCTCTCTCTCTTAACTACAGGTGCTAGGGTTTTCACAAACAAACAAACAAAAAAACAAACAAAAAACCAAATAAGGCCATAGTATCTCTGAATTTCCCTCATTTTTTCATCCTTATAGACAATGGACTAAGGACTTCCAGAGATAAAGGAGCACATCTATTCTCAAGCTTCTAAACTCTAGAAGAATATGGCAAGACCCAATAATAAGGTTAATCCCTACATTATGTTATTTTCCTTTGTGTTCAATTTTCTTATATTCATCAAGAAGAATTACTTATATTAAGCAACTGCAAAGAAGAAAAAAACTTGGAAATTAAGAAAAGTTTTCTTCACCTTTTTAATATCTGTTTTTGTTCGGAGACCCCAGCCCCTCTGTAATGTGCGAAAAATTTCAACCTCTGGGTACTGGCGCTTAGTGAAGCACTGGTTTTGGCAGCGGCCCCCGGCAGGACAGACTGTGGGGTGGCACTCATAGAGCAGCATGCGATTGATGCACTCGGAGTCTATGCCACAGGGGTTCTCATCAGTAGCTTTACAGTTACAACGGGGGATTTCAGACAAGTCTGCCGTGAAGATCTGTACCCTGCCAATAGGACGGTTCACCTGGAGAAGAAACACATACTATAGTACATCAGTCAAGTCAACAGAAGACAATTTAGGACCTATAAAAGGCAGGTTTGCCACATTTTATATGATTTTGAACTATCAAGATTTAGTAGCATTATTCACAATAGCTAAAATATGGAAGGAAACCAAGTGTCTATTGACAGGCAAATGAATAAGCAAAATGTGGTACAAATAATGAATCTTCAGCCTAAAAAGGAAATTCTGAAACCTGCCATACCATAGATGAACCTAAAGAACATTATGAAACAAACCAGTCACAAAAAGACAAATACTGTATAATTCCACTTATATAACTAACTCAGTCAAAATTAGAGACAATATTATGAATGAACTTAATACCTATGATCTCCTAAATATGGTTAAAATGATAAATTTCATGTTATCTGTATTTTGGCATAATAAAAAGTTTGGAGGAAATAAATATTTAGGCAGGTTGACATAAAAATGAAGGCTCACTTGACATGCAAAATATGAATCCCACAAAGTATTTTTTTTAATTCATTTTTATTGTTAGACTTTTTGGGGTGACATCTGTTAGCAAGGATTACATAGGTTTCAGGCATACAATTCTACAGTGCACTGTCAACTTGCTGTATAATAAGTTCACACCTAATGTGACTTCTCTTTCCCCCCCAAAGTTTTTTAAAAAAATTCTGGAACCATAATTTCAAAGGTGGATTATATTTTAAGTGAATTACAACTGGATTTGTGCAGTTGCCACATGGTAGTGCCACTTTAGCTGCTACAGAAAAAAAACCACCACTCTTAAGTGGTAAAGTAGTTGGCATGAAATTGTCTTTGGGTACCTGGGGTTCCTATATGTGAAGATGTATTTTAATATTTACTATTATAATTTGAAATTTTAAAAATAGACTACAGTAAGATTACTCATGCATTTTATTTAGTAGTGCTGTGAGTACTGAAAGCTATAGTAAAAACTCCAGTGTGATAAAACATAAAGGTCAAATAGGTGCTATGACACTGAAGTCATTGTTTTTACAACTACCAACAACAACGTTGAGGAAAAAAATAGACATTCCATGACAGAGATGGATTTGTACACTATGAGAATGAGTCTCCCATACTTGATATTATTTCACCTGGGAACAGTCAAATTGCAAGTCTTCAGAAGCCCATTCCACACATAAAAATTTGACTAGGAACGGCATAATTGTGATAAATTTCCTTTCAACACTTGTGAGAATGAGAAACATATGTAAAGGGTCTAGTAAAGGGCCTAGCAGCCTTTAAACATGGTAGACATTCTAATTAAGTTCTTTCTTTTAATGTTTTTTATAATTGCTTTTTTTCACATAAAATATTCTAGATTACCAATTCCAACCAATCTAAAATCACTATAATTACCTAAACAGTTATTTCCATCCTCTCAATTATCAAATGGTTTCGTTTCTAACACTTTGTTTGCCTCTTACTCTTCGACAGTATTATAAAATCTACAATCTGTTTGTAGAAATACATTGTCCTCAACCCAGTTCTTTAAAACAAAAAGACAACTTAAAATATCTTCAAAATTCTTGTAAAAACAGCAAACCTCTTGTTTATGAAGGAATACTCTTACCACATGCAGTTGGAAGCCACAAACTGTCTAAGGCAAGTTCTACAGGAATAGAAGACAAGGGGTGAACTCAATTACCTGAAACTACAGGTCCTACGTAGGGCATCTGAACATTCACCTCTGACTCATTTACCTGAGATATCAACCCCTTAAAAAATTTTCACCCTATTCCTTTTCTTCTTTCTTGACATCTGATCTAACCTGTTATTAATCCCAAGTAAGTTTCTTGCTTACATAAAGCAAAAAAAAGAAAAAGACAAAGAAAGGGGAGGAACAAAAACCACTCCAAACAAAAATATAAATAAAACAAACACACATGGTTAAGTAAGAACAACATAGATACATAATTGCAGGCAAACACTCACTCTAGATAAGGGATTGACCCGTTTTCTTGTGAAGGACCAGACAGTATGTATTTTAAGATTTGTAGGCCCTAGATCTCTGGTGCATATAGCTAAACTCTGTCATTTTAACATAAAAGCAACAACAGAAAATATGTAAATGAACAAGCATGACTGTATGCCAATAAAAGTGTATTTATGGATACTGATATTTCAATTTCATATAATATTCATGTGTCAGGAAATACTTTTATTTATTTTTTTTCTCTAACCATTGCTTTCCAACCCCTGCTCTAAATTTTTTTCCTGGAACTAATGTTTGTTTAAAATAAAAAAGTGAAAACACTCGCAGTTAATTTCTGTGATTAGATCACTCGTGGGAAGTTGCTTCCTCAATTGCCAGGCTTAATATGGTTGATGTGCTACTCTGAAATGCCCACCTTGCTGTTATCTGACATCTGTGACTGTGGGAACCACATTACTTCCCCCTTTTTGAGGCTTAACTACACTTTAGTGTTATGTCTCCATGCAAAATAACTCCATTTAACTCTCAATATACTATCAGGGTCCAATCTGCTTAAGACTCAATTTTAGGTTTTAAGGTTTTTCTTCAGCAGTTTTAACTATTTGTAAGGATTGATATTTTATTACTTCTACTCTTTTTTAGAGGTTTACCAATGATCAAAAAGAAATTTGGGGAGTCCCCTGGTGGTGTAGTGGCTTAAGGCTTCTGTGCTGGCGCTGTCAGCACTGTGGCCTGGGTTCAATTCCCAGCCAGGGAACTACCCACATACAAAAAAGAAATTTGACTTACTTTAAAAAGAAAAAGGAATAAACTCATTCTATCTTATGACTACCATATAGGTCCATTAGACCCTTTTATAAATCTAAGCTGTATTATGAAATTTTAGTGTTTACTTTTCCTATATCTTGTAATTTTACTATTCATCATTACTTATTGTTACTCATCCATGATTACTAACTATGCTTCTTAAAAAGACTAAAATAGTAAGAAAATGAAATAATGGAATCAATGATGCAATAGTGAAATAGTCACACTTTAGATTTTATACTGCTTTGCTCAAAGTACTATATTATCTTTTCATGAAGTATAAAAGACTAGAGGCAACATATTTGTAGTCTGTTTTTGCTTGGGTTGCTAGATCTAGCAAATAAAAATCCAGGTCACCAATTAAACTTAAATTTCAGATAAACAACAAGTATCTTTTCTGTTTAAGTGTGCCCCACAGAATATTTGGAACATACTTAAACACACTAGACTAAAAATGGTGGTGAAACTGGTTTCTAAGTGAAATCTCAAACTATAAGACTCCAGAAACTCAAAACCAGTAAGTACAAAAACAATGAATTTCTAATGACAGAAAAGAAATATGGTATCCAGGAATGACCTCATCAGAAATATTTTACAAGAACCTGAGTGGTCTCATTTTGTTAATAGAGCTAAAGTATCCTGACCTTGGGAATCCTAGCTATATTGGTCACTGAAATCTTCAGTACTATTACCCAAGAAGACTTACCCCATGTATATTATCTTCACTATCTCAGGGCCATTTACCATTTTTTAATCATGGCTCTTTGGTCCCTTTCAAACCATAAGATGTCGATTATGAACAGAATCTAATCCAATCTACTTGTATGAGAAGACTTTCTAAGGTAACAGAAATAAAAGACACTATCAATGCAAGATTGATTTTTATAAAGTACACAAAATGTGCTAGAAATGGAGCTCTGGCACTTTCATATTCTTTCAAACTCAGACCTCTACCTAAAAGCAACTGTGCTTGTGCTTCCAATTCTTGCCATGAACAGAGTGGGAAAAGGGTAAACTATAGAGGGTCTCTCCTTGAGATGAAGTCTCCTGAGGTCTTTTCTCACCTTTATATGTTTATAAGGCGGTGGCTTCTTATCATTCTTTCGGTCTTCCTGCAGCTGTCTTAGCTCTTTTTGAGCCTTTAACTCCTCAAACCTTGCTGCAGCTTCCTGAAGAGCTAAGAAAACATAGCACAAGTCACTTAATCTCTGGGTGGAGTTATTTATTTCACTTTTCCTCCCTTTTACATGGGAGAAAATCCATGTTGTAGACAAAAACCACCAACACTATATGGAAAACTAAGAGGTATATATGACTTCTATTTTCAAGTAAGTTATAGTCCCCAGAGTATTCAGATATGGCATTAAGACAAAACACAATCCATCACTAAATGGTACCATACAGCTTCAGAGGAAAATTTCAAACAAAAACAGCTAAATGATTTGGAAAAGCCCACATAACATCTCCTAACAACAACTAGCTTGTATCTGCTCAACAGTCATTGCCTTTAAGCCTAATTCTTTCCTTAGTCCTGAAACATCTTGCTTCAAAGGTACCTCACGGTAACATGTCACATTCCTCTGGAAGAAATCCAAAGTTGAAGTTTTCCTCTCCTCCTTGCCTACTCTTTAGAGCAGTGATTCCCAATCTTTTTCCACTGTGTAGCCCTTTTAAACCCATTTCTATTCATTGTAACCCTTGTTTTTAAATACTGACACTTTCGTTCAGTGCCTATCTTAATGTAAAATAATGGATGGAAAGGTAGTAAGTTAGGAAAGAAAAATTACTACACTAAAAAGTACAAACCACAGATTTAATTTTACAATATTCATAACAGTGAAATATTGATAATAATGATTAAGTATTTAAACATTAAGTTAAAAAACTACTTGAAAAGAATCAATTAAAGACAACACACTTTTACTCAGTCAATAACTAAACTGATCAGTCTGTCTATGGATGTATTTATATGTTTGGGGAAGTTCTAGAAATGTTGCAAATAGATTGTTCTGAAACTGTGCATAATGACTGGTAGAAGAACGGTTTGGGGTAAGGGTTCATAGCCATCCCCTCACCAATTATCATTCATTAATGTGATCTAATTTTAAAGTGTCTCCATTAATGGTGATTCAAACTTAACATTTATTATTCCATAACTAACTTTTTGCATTTTTTCACCATTACTGATTATTTTCTCCATACCTCTGAATGGTCTACATACCACTGTGTGGGAACCAATCCTCTAGAGCACCTTTCCTATTCATGTCCTAAGACTCATTCTGTAAAAATCAACTATTAGCTCTAATAATACAAAGACAGACCTTCATAGATAATCTGCATTCAAGGACTATACTTTCATATGTTTAAAGATTGTAATATCTGAAAAGTCCAACAAAATCTTATGATTCTCATTCTTCTCCACTTAAAGCAAAATTTAATTCATTATACTTGACCCAGGTTAAAAACTCTGAAAAGAGGGGTTCCTTGGTAGTGTAGAGGCTAGGCTTTGGCACTCTCAATGCCATAGCCTGGGCTTGATTCCCAGCCAGGGAACAACCATTCCCCCCCACCCCCCCAAAAACAACAACCTCTGAAAAGAATTTCAATTCTTCCCTCTTTCTTCTGTGATTTGCTATCAATTCTTTAAAGAAAATCTCACCTCTGATGCATCTCTTTTTTTCCGTTTGCTTGTCACCATTCAGCAGAGTTTGCAATGCCTGGGAGTGCTCTAAATTGTTCCAAAATCCCTTCTTTCTTCGTCCTGCTATTTAGCATGTCCTATCTAGTCTATCTACTTAATGTCTATCCAGTACCCATCACCCTCTCCATCCCATGAACACCTACCTCCCTGTGACAGTCTCAACATCTCTGCCCATCCCTGGTGGCAGCCTCTTACCTCCTGTGGTCCCTGCATTCTACTCAGACTGAGATTTCTAAAACTCTGCTCTGACCATATAACTTACCTACTTTTTCAGCCATACAGCCCAGTGCTCTCCTGATCCTGGTTTTAAACTATATCATCTACTTGGAGGTTGCTAACTGAGCATGTTAGATTGAATGTCTTCTTGTTACAACATTTTAAGTTAACTTTTTTAGTCAGCGTAAGGGCTAAAAAATCGGATTCTGGTGCCCAACTACTAGAGTTTGAAACCTTCCTCTATCACTAAGCAGCATTGGGACCTTGGGCAAGAAATTTAACTTTTATGTGCCTTGATTTTTTCATCTCTAAGATAAGGATAATGGCATCTAACTTACAGAGTTACCAGAAGGATTTAAAGCAGAAAACAAACTCTGAACAGCTCCTGGCAAACAACAAATGATAACTATTATCATTATTGTTCATTCTTCAAAATATTGCTTAGGAAAGAAACCATACATGATATCCAAATTTTGATTCCCAGCGCAGTCATGCTTCCTTCTGGTGTGCTCCCACAGCATACCATGTACACCTCTGCCACAAAACTCAATAAATTGCATTTTGACTGTTAGTGTCTGTGTCTAATCCCCCTATAAAAACATGTGCTCCCTGAAGGCAGACGCACCCAGCCAGACCAGGGTCAAGGAATAGAAAGAGCCAAATCCCAGAGCTTTGGTAGGCTCAGACTTGCAGTATTCCCTATACCTGACCTTCTCCCCCAGCCTCAGTCATGGCCAGCTCTGTGCAGGCAAAGATGTTGGTCACTTGGTCCTTCACCACCTCAAAGTATAATACTAACGACCCAAGTTCCTATAGTATAGTATTGATAGCCCTTATCTACACAGAAACCACATGGCAAACAGATTAAGTGAGGACCCACTGAAGTAACATGAGGCAAATAGAACTTTTGTTAAACTTCTTCCCTATGGACATCATTCTCATTCCCCATCTAGAAGTTTCACCTGCTTAGAATCTTTTTGCACCTCACCAGGCAGTTTTTCTTGCTTAGAATCATTTTCACCTCACCATGCAGACAAAATCTTATACTTAATGTCCAAATATATTCAAATAACAAGAGATACCTGTATTGCCTTTCAAAGAACAGCTAATGGAGGAAGGTCATTATTGTTGATGGGACATCAACTATATGCCCTGAAGGTTGATTTTATTATCTCACTGAATTCTCAGAGCAACCTTTACTCATTATATAATAAGAGAAAACTGAGGCTCACAGTTGACATGACCCCTCCTGGCTCCAAATGTCCCCTACTCTTTCACTGCTAGGCCAGTGTAAAAAAATCTCTTTTGATTTAGAATATTTATGCTTTGATTTTCACTATCTTATTTTGTTCTATACTTTTGGGTGAGTTGTATTTCTTCCCAGCCAACTAAAAAGAAAAGTAAGAAAGAAAGAAAACAAAAACCCTCCTTGGAACAAATGTGGCTCTGCTAGAGATTGGGGTCCTTCCCTAGCAAACCACAATGTTTATTCTATAAAATGGCTTCAAAGTTCCAGTATTTGATGAGATACTGAAAAAAACTGAACTGATAAGACCAAAAAAAAGACAAGACTCCCTTAAGGGAATTATAGTTAAGTAAAGGTTAGGCTCAAAATCAATGAATTACGTGAGTTAACTTCCCTGCAAAATCATGAAGCTGCAGTCACATGTGCCGCCCCCCCAGAGGGAAGAATACAGCTGCTAATGGAATGTATGTGAATTCTAGCACATAGAATCCTAACACAGAGCAGATACTCAGGCAACAAAGGTCTGTGTTGGTCTGAGAAACAAAAAGGATAGTTACCTTTCTTATATGTCCCATCTACTCCTTTGCCCATCTTATCCTTGCTGCTCACATCCCCCTCCATGTAGGGAAAGACTCGGGCCTGGTGAGTCCACAGATAGTCATTAGACCCAAAGAAAAGCACAGGGAACTCGCCCACATCATGTCTCATCTTATCAATGTTGGAAGGTACAGCTCGAGGATGGCAGATCTCAGCTGGCCACCACCTGGCAAAGATGAAAACAAAGATGAAAAATTCTGAAAGGCACGAAGAAAATAGCCTACTTTTAGGACAGGAATAAGGAAGAGCAATATCTGTCTATTCACATTAAAGTCTGACCTTGAGCATTCTTATACTTTAGAGAACGAATAAGTATGTGTTGAAAGCCTGAGAATACCCATCCTCACGTACATATGCTCGCATACACATATTCCCTTCAGGTATTCTACTTCAAGGGAGCTATAAAAGGAAATATAAGAAATATGACTATAGGGGGTTCCCTGGTGGTGTAGTGGCTAGGCTCAGCGCTCTCAATGCTGCAGCCTGGGTTCGATTCCCAGCCAGGGAACTACCCCCTCCCCTCCATAAAACCTTATAAATATTATCTTTAAGAATGAAAACCTGGAAACAATCTAAATGCTCATATTAAGGGAATGGAAGTAACGATGGTACACTACATAAGAAATACAATTTGGCCTTTAAAAAGGAAACTTTCAGTAATTATTAGAAGACAGAAAAATGACACCAAGAAATGCCACCCCCAAAGCATATAAAGTAATATAACCACTTTAGGAAGATAATTTGGCATTAAGCTATTAAAGCTGGAAACCCCAACCCTGCTGTTCTATCCTGAAAATGCCCTAGAGAAGCTTCTGTGCATGTACACCAAGAACCAGTGACAAAATGTTCACGGTCCAAACAAGAGAATGGATAGCTGAAATACACTACACTGTATAACCAGAGTGTATGAATGAACTAGAGCACTGTGCTAACCACAATAAATCTCAAGAACAGTGAATGAAAAAAAAACAAGTTGTAGAAAAATATAGCAACAATAATCCCTTTATATAAACATGCAGAACAAAACATTATCCATCTGGTGAACCCGAACGTCAAGGCAAAGGAATAAAAAACCACAAAATGCAGTACAGTGGTTGCCCCTGCGGATGAGGAGCTCAGGCAGTGGCATGGAGGGAGACTCAGGAGGACAGCAGCACTCTTTCTTTACGGGGGAGGGACACACAGGTGTTCCTTTGTCTCTTCTTTAAAATCATGCATTATATGTAATATGGATATAGTATTCTTTTGTACATTTCATGATCAATAAAAATAATTTTAAAAAGAAAAGAGCAAGGCACAAAAGTAAGTATAAATTGTAAGGCCAATTATTGTGAGGGTGCATGCATGCATTGCTATGTCTGCAAGTAAATATGCCAGAATGTTAGCAATGTTATCTTCCCCATTTTTAAGGTTACAGGGTTTGTTTTCATTAATAAAATTCCTACAGATAGTATGTATTTATTCCTATGATGACAAACGTAAAGCAAGTTGTTTTAATCACGAAAAATTAATGGGTGGGTGGCCTTGCTTAATAAGGGAGATCATTTTTTAAAAAGTTGGAAGTTCCCTGGTGGTGTAGTGGCTAAGGCTTTGGCGCTGTCAACACAGTGGCCTGGGTTTGATTTTGATTCCCAGCCAGGGAACTACCCGCATATTTAAAAAACAAACAAACAAACAAAAAGTTAAACACTGTATCTGAGAGATCCCAAGAAATAGGATAGTAAAAGAAATGAGTGTCAGTGTCCATGCTTACTCACCTGTATCGTCCAACTTTTACCCAGACAATTTCCCTGTAATGTGGCTTTTTGCCTGCCTTACAGTCGTTGCAATACCAGTTTCCTTCAGGAATATCAATGTTCAGGCATTCCCGATGAAAAGCAGCAGGACAAGAATCACAACACAGAAGGCTGCCTCCTATAAGAATAAAAAAAAATCTGGCACTCAGAATCACAAGGCTGCATATAAAGACCCAGCTGAAACAGCTTTAGCTCAGCTCCTAACTATTTATCTCTCGGCCAAGGGCCTAGTAATATAATTATTAATAGTTACTCAGAAAGACTTTCTTTTCTGCAAGAATGCTCCCTTTCCAATATCCCCGAAACATATCCTTGAGGGTTTATTAGATTCACAGCAAATAAACATGAGATGTTATTAGCAACATTAGATTAGGGCAACTCTCTAAAACTTATATATGTACATACATACATATATACATTTCTTCCACTTCACTAAAAGGTAACACACTAAATAAAGAGAACATCAATGACACACAATAACCAGAGTATAAAGAACATAAACTTTAACTGATGTCAGATTTGAAGTCTAAGATCATGTGACCTTAGGAAATTTACTTTTCTTGCTAAGCTGTATTTCCCTCAATGGTAAGGTGCTTTCTACAATGAGCAATAAATAAGCATGTCTGTTTGAGGAGTAAATAAGTGAATAAATTTCCCGGGAGTGACTGATACATATGCAGTCTCCAGAAGGTCAGTTCCTTCCCTCTTTCTAAATTACTAATTTTTAAATCTTTTTTTATGTTCGGTACTCTCATGGCACTTTTGGCCCCTTTTTAGAATAACATTTATAAAGGCACAAATGTAATAAACAAGATAAAAAGAACATTGATCAAAATGTTAGAACAAGAGATTAGAGTTACATGTTTCTTTGTAATGCATAAATAAGATCTAGCAGTAATAATGACTGCAAATAATATTTTAAGAAATCTACAACTGCAATAACTGTTATTTTCATTGGTGACAAAAATCACAGGTACTAATGCAGTTTGTTGCCTAACTTTCAGTTAGGTATAAGTTTCCCATCTCCACCCAAGTTTTCAGAGTTAGGTTTATTAAACTGTATTGCAGCGACAACGAATTTTACTTCTAAAAGACTTCACTCAAAGTGACTAATTTATATATCCAAACATGAAATCCTCATGGTTGCAGATAATAATTTCAGGTAAAGTGAATTCATATTTAAGGAATACAATAAATGCCTTGCTTATCTTATGTGAAAGATGAACATACTTGGAATATACCAGACTCAAGCATGTAACTCCAAGTTTTACCCTGCAGAGTTATAATTTATCTATCTTGGTCTCATTGTACCTTCTTTCCTTCATAAAATCCTACAATAAAACTACTGCGTTAAGAATACTGTGATACTATAGTGTAAGTACAATTTCTACCTGTACTGACTTTTTCCTTTTCTCAATAATCTAGAACAAGCTCTTAAAACAAGCTTTGGGGTATTTATGTTTTGTTGGGCCAACGATGTGTGCTTGAGACCCAACTCCTGCTTCAACTATAGAAGCTTTCCTTTTATCTGTGTTGTCTATACTGGAGCTTAGATTCAGAGTAAGACTTTATTTGGAAAAAATGTCTGCTGCTATAAAACAAGTTTGAAGAACTTGTTTACTCAATACATATAGCCTATACTCTATGCTCTGAACTCATTTAGCTATTGTACATTTTTGGGATGAGTAAAGCATTGGGACAGTAAGACTGACCTAAAGAATACAGTCAATGTTGTAATAGCTATATATGGTGTCAGATGGGTAGTAGACTTGGTGTTATCGCTTTGTGAGGTATGTAAATGTCTAATCATTCTGAAAATAATAATAAAAAAGGTGACCCAGGGTCACATAAGTTTAACTGTTCCAATACTGTCTTACCTTCTGTAACATTCCTTTGTATGTATACTTAGTTATCTGCTGAGTCACAATATAATAATAGCAGCACAGTTTGCCAACTACATGGTCTTAGTAGAAAAATCCTTTTACTAAGCTGGCATTCATGACACACTAGAAATATTTCACATACAATAAGACATTTGAATTAAGCCTTCAAAGAAGGATATAACATAAAAAGAAATCTGGACAGAAAAATACCCAGTGAAAAAAGGCCAAAGGTCAGAGCTGAGGGGAATTAGTGGCAAGCACATCAGCTTTGCAGGAAAGGACATAATGGGATATGAATTGAGAGAGAATATGAGGAAAGAAATCAATAGGATTAGTCTGGGTAGACAGATGGGAGGTAGGCAGGAGGGTCTGCGGCGGCAGTAAAGAATGTGTATAGGAGAAAGACAGGAAGACAAAAGAGAGAAAACCACAAGAACCATCAAAGGAAACTAAAAGATGAAAAAGTGATATTTGGTGGAAGAGAGTAAAAGAAAATAAAGTTTAAACATATTTCCATATTATAGAGACTGGTAACTTTCAATTTAGGATTTACCATATTATTATCCTAGTACTCTGAATAATCACATTCAGCTTTCTCCTATGCATAGGCCAAAAAAATGACCTAGAACTATTCTCTCCCTGTGCTCTACAAGGAGGATCTTAAATAGTGAGATCAGAAGTTCTCAGGCTTTTTGGCCTCAGGACCACTTACTTACTTACTTAATTTATTATTATTATTTTTTAAGGTGAAATGAAGAGATAGTTTATTGAAGAGAAAGTACACTCCAATGAGGTAGGAGTGGGCTCAGGCAGGAAAATGGCTCAAGAGCTCAGGACCACTTTATACTAAAAAAATAAGGGAGATCCCCCAAGAGCTTTTGTTTATGTGGGCTAAAAGTACTGCTATTTACCAAACAGAAAATGAAACTAAGAAAAATTTTAAAATACTTATTCATTCATTTTTAAATAACAAAAATCTACTGAGGTAACATTATTAAAAAAAAAAAAAAGTTATTTTCCAAAGTTAAAAAATGTTTGTGAGTGCAGTGTTTTACACTCTTGTAAATATTTTTAATTGATTTATTGTAGTATGTTGTTTGGATGATGTCCATGAAGAAAATCTGATGTCAAAGATAAACCATTGTGGAAAGGAGTATTTTAATAACGTGCTTAATAACTTTACATATTTCTTCTTTGATATCATTCACTAAAACTCCACCAGGTAGACTTTATTTACAATGTCAAATCTGAAACCATATCAAAAACTTTTAGTAGTGTTACATTAAAATTCATTGGTGTTTTGTACTTTGAATGGATCTTTCATATATACATGTTTTTTAATATAATTCATTGGTCATATGAAAAATGTTGGTTTGCTAAGTCAGGTATATCTTCCCAATGTTGATTTATTTCAATGTGTAATATTAAAATGTCACTTTTGTTAATGTCACCATGGTTTCATAAGTAATACTAGGAAGCTGTTAAGCTCAAGGTGGTAGACAACAGTTTTCTAAAATTCTAGTTTTCACTAAGAGTTTACATTTTATCACTGGCAACAATTTCTGTCAGTTGTTTTCCTTAAATCAACAGGTTCACTTTCATCCATTTTCAAGAAAATGTCTTGACAAATATCCCACTATGAAGAGCCATAGTTCGTCAGTAACTCTTAACAACTAAAGATGGTGTTCCATGAACAAGGCAACTTAATTACATAACTATGTTTACTCACACCATCACAGAACCGTGCTCTACGTGTACTTCCCCTTTTATCACACAGAATATTAAAATAATGTTTACTTGAAGACTGAGATTTAATACAATCAATAAATTTTACTTCTTTATCAAGGACCTTCTTATGTGAAATTTCCATGTTTTTACTGCAAGTGTGTGGTAACAAAGAATACTTTGAATACAATGAATGCTTTTACTTGTATACCTTAGAGCCACTCCCTTGATTTATGCTAGGGTGTCAATTTTACTCACCATTGATTGTGCACTGTCAGTGTAAATGTCAAAAAAATAAAAAAGGCAAATTACATCTTGGTATTACTATGAAAAGAGCTATCTCACAGAAGCCCCTGCAAGGATCTCTGGGCCATCCCTGCTTCCCAGGGATTACATGAATCACACTTCGGAGAGCTGGGGACTCAGTTATCACTAGGAGTATTCACTATTGGACTTGATAGCTTTTCAGAGTTTAACCACAAGTTACGACTGCCATCACATGGGCACTTCTACTCTAAAACCATCTCATTCCTTTCATCCCATTCCAGAGTTAAAACCAGTCTAATCCTGAAACTGTTTGATCTTCCTGTATTCAAGAAACATGAAAAACTTGGAGCCTTCAGCACCTGTTTTCATTCTAAGAGCAGAATAACAGAATGTTATATTTGAATGCTAATACCAAAACTCTGAGTTTAACTTTCTTCTAAACAAAAGAAAGATGACATAATAATGGGCAGCAATATGCAACAATCTTATAAGGAGCAGATATTATTAGCACCATAATTGGAGGATACAAACTATATCCTGATGCAAAGCCCAGTCAGCTGATATATCTTTTCCTTAAATTGTCATGTGACAT
The DNA here is from genome assembly GCA_004026885.1 of Lyroderma lyra. Taxonomy (NCBI): domain Eukaryota; kingdom Metazoa; phylum Chordata; class Mammalia; order Chiroptera; family Megadermatidae; genus Lyroderma; species Lyroderma lyra. The sequence continues at coordinate 67,942 of PVJL010003779.1, forward strand.
AAATCTTGAGAGAGAAAAAAAGTTCACTTCTTTTTTGGCTTCAGCACTATTTCAATTAGAATACCCAAATTTCTCAAAGGGGATGCTCATTCAATTACACATGTTGACTCTCTTTAAAATTAATCATTATCAGCCACATTATCAGGAAATTGCACCACCAGTAAGTTATTCAAAAAAAGAAAAAAAGAAAAGTCAGGGAAACTGTTCCTCCAAAGTTACTAATCAACAAAATTTAGTCAATTTGAAAAAGAATGAAGTAAGTGGATAAGAGAACTGGTGCCATTCTAAACACCAGAAGACAGTGAAACAATGTCCACAATAGCCTTAGAAATAGAACATGCAGCCTAAACGTTTATAGTAACCCACCACGTGCTTCTACTAAAGAGGCAAATGATGAACAGCTTCAAGTAGAAAATTATAGATCCTGTGGATGCTTATTACAAGTTCAGACAACCAAGAGAAAAATTAAAATAAAGAATTTAGATCTATAAGCACCACAATAAATAGACAAGCAATGAGTACCAAATCCTTCATCTTAACTAGCAAAAATCAGGCTGTGAGAAATGGAAAGAAAAAAAATGGTGTAAAAATAGTAAAATTTTCCTGTTCTACAGGAGAAATACTTTTAAACTGAAAAAAGATAATAAATCTTTTTCTTTCACTTTATAAGATCTTTCAGGAACTAATATCCCTTACATTAAGACAATTCATAAATTTCTTCACTTTCTCTTTGTTTCTTCCATTTAAATTCATCTAAGATTAAACATACACACACACAAATTATACCATGATACCAATCTTCTAGAACTATTTCTATCCAGTTATCTACCTCTTCCATCTGTTTATATGCACAGATACCTAGACTATTAATATCACTTAATATTAAACAATGTTTTCTTCTGATGGTTGGACATGAGTGATTTTGTGTTTCTCTATTTCTTTTTCCTCCAGTTTATTTTTTTCTTCTTTTTCCACCTTATTGAGATACAGCTTAAAAACAACATTGTATAAATTTAAAGAGTACAACATAATGACCTGATACATGTACATACTGTGAAATAATTACCACAGTAACATTAGGTAACACATCCAACATATGACATAGTTACATTTTTTTAAAAGATCTACTCTCTTAGTAACTTTCAAATACACAATACAGTATTAATTACAGTCACCATGCTGTATATTACATCCCCCAAACTTAATTCATCTTGTACTAGAAGTTTGTGCCATTTGACAACATTCCTCCATTTTCCAAGAGTGATTGTTTCCCTTCTCATGTCTTCTTTATTGCTTCAACTGTTTAACATTTTAATAAAAATCAAATCATTATTCAAAAATAAAAACATAACCTCTCCCCTACTGGAAAACAAAACCAAGTGTGAAAGTTCTAAGTTATCATTAATTTAGGACATCGTTTTCCAATATTTCTTGCAATGGCAGTGTGAAGAGAACTTTTTGTTGCAATTAAAATATTGTATTAATCTCTTTTTAAATTATTCATACATCAAGAAGTCACGTCTTACCCTCTGAGCATACGAAACACCAGCTCACATTAACATGCTCATGATTCCGGCAGCCCCTCCTGGGTGTAAAGTGGTTAGGGCAGATGATGCTATTAGACGCTAGGATCTTTGACCCAGCAGCCAGGCAAAAGTCATTGGCATGGTATGCCACAGGGCAGCGGACACAGCGCATCAGACGACCTAGAAATAGGAAGAGCAGAGAGGAGCAAAAAAACCCCAAAGAGATTAAATATTAAAAACTGTGAGTTACCATGTTTATGCTCTTAGTCTGCCTTTGTTGAACTTTAAAGGAGAAGTAGGGAGGTACAATAGAATACTTAGTACACTTGTAATTAGAACTCAGTTTGGGTCTTAATTTTGCTACTTATCATGTATATGTTTGGGGATAAGTTGTCTAGCCTCTTTACAATAAAATTTATTTATCTACAAAATAGAAAAAAAAACCTGTGAGTTACTCGAATCTATTTGCTAGCACTGAGAAAATGTCATAAATATAACAAAAGGAAGCACTACTGGGGCATTGGGTCTTAAATACCCAGTTCACTATGAAAAGTTCAGGCGGGAGGTATGTGTAAAGTCACTATAAGGAGTCACTTCCTACAACTCTAAGTGAGCCTGCATCATGAAGCAAAGCCCTGCCCTGACTCGAAGGAAACCTGGAATCACCTGTAAACTAAAGAGGGGGTGGGGGAGGGGGAGGGGAGGGATGTGTGCAATCAGAGATACAGGTAACATAGCACTTCTGTATCATGGTTTGAGAATTGGGGAACCCTCACACAACATGGCACCCTAGAGCACGGTTTCAAAATTAGGGAAATCCCCAAACAATATAGAATGTAGTAAGAGCTTTTAAGAGCAAAAAATATCATTCCAAATGAGAAAATCCCCGAAAAACACGGAACATAGTAAAAGCTTTTAAGAGCAAAAGATCTCATTTGAAATTTCTCATTTGAGCATGGATGTCCTATCAGATTTGATGGCAGAATTTTTTTTTTTTTTTTTTTTTTTTTTTTTTTTTTTGCATTTTGGTATGTGGGTAGCTCCCTGACTGGGAATCGAACCCAGGCCGCAGCACTGACAGCGCCAGCGCCGAAGCCTTAAGCCACTACACCATCAGGGAACTCCCTGATGGCAGAATTTTAAAATTTATTAGAATTTTAAATTCATTTTCATTGTATTAAGTACACACATTTTAAAACTTTGTTTTTTTTTTCCATTTACTACATTATACATCGGTGAAGACTGCTTTAATAAAGATGTTTCTCTTATAAAAATATAATAGTATTTTTTTTAATTTTTGGGACCTAACCCCCATTTTTTTGTACTAGTTCTTTATGTCGTATAACACAGGTTCACACACATATAACAGCATTTTTAGGAACCTAGCAACCATGTTCCATGGGGGTTACCTATATATATATCCTCTAACATACTTCACCAACAAAAAACCATTATGAAAAAACCACCTACATGCAATCTACAATAACAACTGAAAAGGGGAAGGTAGCGGATGGTTAACGCTTTTGGTGCTGAAAAACATTTTTCCTTTTGTTCTAGTGTGAATATTTTGTGCAAAATTTGGGCCAAAGTACCAATTTCACAAGGGATTGTAGTTGTAGTTTATATTAGTTTCTTCCTAACTACCCTATAAATGAACCTAAAACATCTAAGTAACAAATAAAACTTGCAGAAAACATGTATTTTTCTCAACATAACTTGCTTAAAATTGTCAATACTGGCAAAAAGCGTTCTAAACACTGTTTTGGGGTTACAACTTATACTGTTGCAGTGTATGGTAGTGCTCAAAGCAATCAGTTACATGCATTGGTACATTACACTGTTTACCGTATGTGGTACACTGATGTCCCTCATGTTCTGCTCTGTTACTACACACCTCACAATCAGGTTTGTAAAACGTTTTAGAATATGCCACTGGAAAATGCTGTTCAGTCAGCTGATTAGGAAGAGGACTCCAACACAATAAGCAAAGCCTAAAAGTAACACTAAATGATACCCCAAGTGAATACAACTGTAGTAATTAACACTGTCAACCTTAGTCGATGTGTAAGTATGGCTATAGCACTAGATCCCTAGATATCAACTTTAGTCGCCACCTGCACCCAGCCCCTATAGTCAGTTGGCTTTGGTCGATAGCCACACCAAAAGGGTTAAACTGCAATTGTGATCAAGCAAGTTAAATTACTGTACTTAAGACTGATGAGATCTACATGGCCAGGAAATCAATTTACAAAAGGTACTGCTAGTCTGATTAAAAGACCAATTAAAAGAAAAGTCAACGTTGTTAAATTTTCCTACTCCATCCCCTATGGGTGAAGTGGGGGGCTCCGTGGGCACACAACCATTTAATGGTAGAGACAACATTTGGAAAATCAGTAAAAAATGTACTGTTACTGAACTGAAAGAAATGACTTTTTTCTCTATGGGGAAAAGATTTAAAAACTTGAGTTTACCTACACCCACAGATAGTTTTGGAAACCTTGGCTCTCAACCTAACTATGAAGCAGAAAAACTTTCAGGATAGGCATTTCCGTTTAAGAAAAATAAATCAATACAAAACAAAAAACCTCAATTCTGACATACATGCATGTCTGAATGATATCATACCTGACGAAGATATAAAGGGCCCACAGGAGAATAAACTTTGATCTAATAAAGTAGTTGGGGGAGAAAGACATGCAGAATACTTTTTCAAACTAAACCTAACATAAAATCCAAATATTTAAAACTACCACATAATGTTAGGGGCTCCATAGAATCTAATCTGGTGACTGCTTAACTAGTCCATTACTCTGTTCTCTCTCACATAAAATGCTGGTACTCTGACAATAGCTAGAGAGGTCATGAAGAGACATGCCAAATTGCATCTGGAAACATCCATTGCCAATGAAACCAAGATTTTTACAATTAGATTGGTCCACATGACACACACACACCTTTAGATGCAGAAACACTGGCTGGATTAGCAGCATGGCAGGTTATACAGATGTGGAGGGAGCACCGGAAGCCCTTGTTCTGCATGACAGTAGGTGGGTACTTCTGGACACATTCTTCGTGGTAAAACTTTCCACACAAGGGCAGAAGGCACCTTTTAACATCTTCCCCACTCTGTTTACATACAAAACAGGTATGGATTCCTAGGAAAGAGAAGGTAACTAATTAATAGCAATTCAAGCATTTATCCAATGCTAAACCAAACCACCAGATGAAAAAGTTAGTGAATACACAATTAAGCACCAAATTAGAACATGGAGGAGTATAGGGTGTATTCCCATATCACCAAGCAATTCTTCAATACTAGCCGTCTGTTCTATAACTCAACTCAATTCTGACACTATCTACCTGGAGATAACATCGGCTCTCACAGGTTAAGAGCTCAGTCCTATGCGTCCGCCTGCCTTCAGACACCCATTGCAAATCCAGGTTGTCACCTGTACTTCTGAGTAACTGACTTATAAACGAGAGGTTCCCATAATCCCTTTCTTGGCTGCCATTAATTTGCTAGAGCAGCTTAAGAACTAAGAGAAACGTGTAACTTGCTAGATGACCAGTTTATCATAAAAGGATCTACCTCAGGAACAACTAAATGGAAGAGACGCATAGGACAAGGTATGGGGAAAGGGCTCAGAGCTTCCATGTCCTCTCCAAAAATGCCACTCTCTCAGAATCCCAGTGTAGTCACCAACTCAGAAGCTGTCTGAACCCCACCCTTCTGAGTTCTGCTGGGTGCTTCATCACACAGGTGTCACCAGCAACTGATTCAGCCTCCAGCCTGGTCCTCCTGAGGTCAGGGAGCAGGGGTGTGTGTGTGTGTGTGTGTGTGTGTGTGTATGGGGAGAGGGGGTGTGGGGGTAAAGTTCGTGTGTGTGTGTGTGTGTGTGTGTGTGTGTATGGGGAGAGGGGGTGTGGGGGTAAAATTCCAACCTTCATCACATGACTGGTTCTACAGGCAACAAGCCCTCATCTTTAGATGGGTTCAAAAGTCATCTTGTTAAAATATCAAAAGACATCTTTATTACTTAAGAGCTCTTTATTACTTAAGTAGTAATTACTTTATTACTTAAGCTCTTATTACTTAAGAAATTCCAAGGGTTTCAGGAGCTCTGTGCTACAAACTAGTTAAAGACCAAATAGGAACAAGGGCTGTCTGAAAAGTATCCAGCCATGGACTATGAAAAACAGAGGCATTTATGGCTGGATTTTTTCTTGGACAGCTCTTGTATTTCTTATTACAAATCACAATAGCACATTAAGCAACTTTAAAATAGACTGCTCAGGCTGACAACATGAACTCGCTAAACAATCTTAATATCTCTATTAAGTGGGAAACTGACAATACATACTTGCTGATATGATGTAATAGGAAGTACATATTACCTTGCCAAAAGAAAATTGACCTGAAACTACCCAGCCTCTAGATCTAATTTCTAGGAAATATGGAGGACAGAGAAATAAGTTAACTTCTGAAGGATGCAATCAATCGAATTTAGAATGTAGAAAATTTAGCAGGACAAATGACCACTGTCTCAAGAAAGAAATGACCTTAAAATATAGGGTCAAGGGGGTAGTACTGTTGTTAATTAAGAGAAATTTAAGAGACATAGAGAAAAATATAATACTGAGATCTTATTTGGATCCCAATTCAAAACACTATTAAAAAAGCATCTTTGAGACAAGTGGGAAAATTTGAAAATGGGGCTGAGTAGTAGATGACACATAGGAGTTACTCTACAATTTTGCTACACACTAGAGATTTTACACACACACACACACACACACACACACACACACGTAACTATTAGAAAGACCTTCTGAAATATATAGGTAAAATGACCCAGAAATAAAGTTGGTAAGTACTGAAGCTAAGTGATTAATACATAGGGATTCTTTGAACTGTTCTCTCTATTTTTGTATATGTCTAAGGATTTCTGTGATAAAAGTTTAAGCAAAAGAAAAATAAATGCATTCTACCTATCCCTGAGAAACAATACAATGTAAAGGAAAGAACCCAGTCTTGAGAGACCTCAACATGAATCCTGGCTCTGGCACCTGCTGGAAATAAGAGCTCATTAAAATAACCCACCTCATCTATAAATAGTGAAATAACCCAAATAATAATTAATTTGGGAAAATTTAAATATATTGGGAAAGAGGCAAATTATTGTCTGATGCTGAATAACTGGCAGCCAATATAAATAAATGATGGTGTGGTTACCCTACTGTCGGAAAACAGGGTGAGCCACAGCAATAAGAAATGACTCCCTTATTCTTACTTTATTCATCTTTACTAAAACTAGAGTAAAATTTCCTGCCCTCAAAAACAATAACCTCTCTTTATATCACCTCATATACAAAAATTAATTCAAAACAGATCACAGGTCTAAATATGAAACCTGAAACTATAAAAATTTTCAGAAGAAAACAGAAAATTTTTGTGACCATTGGATTAAGCAAGGTATCTTAGATATGACAGCAAAGCAAAGTCCATAAAAAGAACAATTTGATAAACTGGACTTTATCAAAACTAAATACTTCTGCTCTTTAAAACACTATTAAGAAAATGAAAACAATAAGCGACAGATTAGGAGAATTTGAAAAATATATGATAAGGAACTTGTGCCCGGAATATATATAAAGAACTCTTCAAACTCAACAAGAAAATACATAACCTACTTAAAATAAAAAGATATGAACAGACTTCATCAAAGAGGTTCACAAATAAACACATAAGATGCACAATATTCACATCATCAAGATGCATGTAAAAACCACAATGAGTACACATCTGTCAGAAGGACTATAACTAAAAAGGCCAACAATACCAGGTGATGATGAAGGTGTACAAGAACAGAAACTCTCATACACTGCTGATGGGAATGTAAAAAGGTACAAACACTTTGAAAAATAACTGGGGTGTTTCTTTAAAAGTTAACTATATACCTACCATATGATGCAGCCATTCTACTCTTAGGCATTTACACAAGAGAAAAGATAATGTGTCCACGCAAAAATTTGAATGTTCACAGCAGTTTTATTTATAGTAGCCCAACCTGAGAACAATTCAAATGTATATCAATAGATGAAAAGATAAACTGCAGTATATCTATACAATGGAATACTCAACAGTAAAAAGTAATGAACTCTCGATACCTGCAGCAATGTTGCTGAATCTCAAAATAACTAGGCTGAGTGATGGTTTCACAGGTGTATGTACACACGTGTCAAAACTTATCAAAGTGTACACTTTGTGCACTTTATTGTACAATTATACTTCAATAAAGTTGTTTTAAGAAAGAGAATGGGGAGTTCCCTGGTGGTGTAGTGGCTAGGCTTCGGCGTGCTGTCAACGCTGCTGCCTGGGTTCGTTTTCCAGCCAGGGAACTACCCACATGTTAAAAAGAAAAAAAAAAAAAAAGGAGAGAGAGAGAGAGAGAGAATGAACTACTGATACACATATTGACATACGAATCTCAAAAAGCACAAAAATACTACATAAGCTTTGATTCCACTTATATGAAATGCTAAAAAAGAATAAATTTAATGTGAAAGATCATTGTTTGTCTGAAACTGGGGAAGGGGATGGGGGGAAGGGTGAGTGAGGTGAGTAGAATCAACTGGGAACTTTCTGGAGTGATGGAAATATTCTAATCTTCCTTCTTGGTTGTGGTTACATGGGTTTAATGTATACTTTGATAGGTTTTGATAAAAATTTGATATATTTATCAAAACACATTAAAATGAGTATATTTTATAACAGGTAACTTATACTTAAAGTCTATCTTTTCAAAAACAGCTTTGGGAGTACTGGCAAGATGGCAAGCAGATAAATGCTATGCTTACCTCCTCCCATGACCATTAAAATTACAATTAAATTACAGAACAATCAACTTAGAGAACCATCTGAAGACTAGCTGAATAAAAGTCCTATCACTAAGGATATAAAGAAGCCACGTTGAGGGGGTTCCTGGTGGTGTGGTGGCTAGGCTTCGGTGCTCTGAACGCCAGGGCCTGGGTTCGATTCCCAGCCAGAGAACTACCGCCCCCCCCCGCCCCCCAGAAGCCATGTTGAGACTGTCAAAAGTCACCTAATAGTTCTCTCTATAATCGAGATTTTTAAAAAGAGATTACAGGGCTGGGTGGCACTTTTTCCCATAATGATCAAAAGCCCAACTATGCAGAAGGCAAAATAACCCCACAATTATCTTGTCTCCCTGCTTTCATTCTCATATTGTTAAAGATGGCAGCAGAAAGATGAAATAACACAATCTGACACACCATGTATTTACCGACACAAGTTAATTCTGTCTCATGTCCCACAGTCGCTGCTCTAAACCTATATGCTTCCTTTTAAGTTAGGAACACCTTTTCCCATCATTCTCACGAGGTCCAGAAAAAACTTCGGATTCCTTCTTCTGCCTCACAAGTCCATGGTACGATTCCATTTTACCTTTTCATCTCCTCAGGATTATCCTATCCTGTCTTTGACTGTACTCTAATTATTCCCTCTCCTGTTAAGGAAAGTTACTTTCCCCTATATAGTTTTTAGCCTTCATCCTACTCAAGATGTTCTTCCTTTTGACCGTATAATAACTTCCTTTCAGTTACTGCCCTCTTTTCCATTGAAATCAAGCTTTTGTAAAGGAACATTGTATACAGCTACCTATAGACCTTCAACCTGGTTTAGTGTTGGCACCTTCTGGCAAAAAATAAATTTCTTATTGCTAAACACAAAAGCCTCTATCCACTCCAGAACCTCCTTGGTCTGTCTCTTTACCACATCTGCCCCTGCTCATGACAACCCACTCCCATGATTTCACATTCTTTGACTAGCTCCTCATCTCCAATAGCACCTTTTAAGTGGTTGTTCCTAGGTACTGGCATTGGCCCTCTTCTCACGTTACAGATGCTTGCTTTCTCTTTGGGCAACGTCATCCACATCTACAGTTTTAATGACTTATGAGCATAAGATCTATACCTTCAGCTCTCATTTCTGTACTACTTAAATGCTATAACATCCTCATATAATGCTGAAAAAAGAAGGATCACCTTAGCAGTTTGTGAAGTGCTTTACAAGATCATCTTGCCTGACCATTCCTAGTTTCTGATCCAATCTTTAACTCTCCCAAAACATCACTTTTCTTTTATTGGTAAATAGTTTTACTGACATATGATACATGCACAGAAAGGTACACATATCCTAAGTGTATGACACACAAATAATCATGAGGTACATATGCTTATGTAATCACTACCCACATCAAGAAATGTAAACCACTATCAATAACCCAGAAATCTTTGTCATTAACCAGTTATTCTCTAAAATACCTTCAACTCTAAATACACTGATCTATGCTTCCTATTGCCCCAATATTCTATACTTTCATTACAGGAACTTCTGTCCTGTCTCCACACCGATTTCCATTTCTCTCTTAAAGTCAAACTCTTCCTCTGTGTCATTTGCTCTTCTTTGTTCACATAGCACTTTAGATATACCTTCACTACAACAACTTTTGTATCACATTATGCTATACTGGACCTTCATTATTTACATGATGTGTTTTTCTGAGGGCAAAGACCACACAGTACCTATTAGGTTGGTGCAAAAGTAACTGCAGAATTTTAAATCATTATAACTAGGCTTAAACACATCTTTATTAATCAAAATAGGAACCATTACAATCAATACATTTTTCCCAAGAAATAAGTTTGTTTATTCCTGTAGCATAAAAGTCCACATTTCGAGATTTGATGAACTCTTAGACAGCATTTTCTGCACCCTTGTGGAAGCGTGTTCCCTGCCAAAAGTTGTCAAGATGCTTGAAGAAGTGGTAGTCCGTTGGCATGAGGTCAGGTGAACATGGCACATGAGGCAAAAAATTTCATAGCCCAATTTGTTCAACTTTTGAAGTGTTGGTTGTGTGGCCTCTCAGACTGGCTCTGAATGTTAAGTCAACCATGTGACGTGAAGGAAGGACCAGGAAGGCAGCAAGTACAGAAAGTACTCTGTGGTCAGGCACTGTTGTGGAGAAGAACTGGGCCCTTTCTGTTGACTGACGCCAGCTGCAGGGTTGCCGTTTCAGTGCATCTCATCAATCTGCTGAGAATACTTCTCAGATGTAATGATTTCACTGGGATTCAGAAAGCTGTAGTACATCAGACTGATAGCAGACCACTAAACAGTGACCATGACTTTTTTTGTTGCAAGTCTGGCTTTCTTTTCGGTCCAACCACTGAGCTGGCCATCGCCAGTTGTCATATAAAATCCACTTTTCATCGCACATTACAATCCAATCAAGAAATGGTTGTTTGCTGTTGTGCAGAAAAGGAGAAGACGACACCTCAAAATGACAACTTTTTGATTTCTGGTCAGGTCATGAGGCACCCACTTAGCAAGCTTTTTAACCTTTCAACTTGCTTCAAATGCCAAATGACTGTAGAATGGTCGATGTTAATTTCTTCAGCAATTTCTCATGTAGTTGTAGGAGGATCAGCTTCAATGACGGCTCTCAGTTGGTCATTGTCAACTTCCAATGGCTGATCACTATGCTCCTCATCTTCAAGGCTCTTGTCTCCTTTGCAAAACTTCTTGAACCACAACTGCATTGTATGTTTGTTAGCAGTTCCTGATCCAAATGTATTGTTGATGTTGTGAGTTGTCTCCTCTGCTTTATGACCTATTTTGAACTCAAATAAGAAAATCGCTCAAATTTGCTTTTCGTCTAACATTATTTCCATAGTCTAAAATAAATATAAACAGCAAGTAGTAAGTCATTAGCAAAAAAAAAAAAAAGCAAGAAATACGCATTAAAATGATGTATAACATAGACACATTTATTTAAGAATGTATTCCAACATCAAACAGCAAATTTCAACAATGCAAAAACCGCAATTACATTTGCACTCACCAACCCATTGTCTGTAGCAACTAGCCAAATATTGCAACAAAACAGTGCCTCCTATAAATGTGTTTCTCCCCCCTGAAAAACTTAAAACTCAAATCTTTTTTGGAAGAAGGTATTTCTTTATCTAACTTTACCTGTGCGACATTCATTGCAGATAAATTTTCCTCTGGGCATCTCAGTTAATCCAAGGCACTCCAGATGGAAAGCCCCACAGCACTGTGCCTCACATAACAGCAGCTCACCCAGTTTCTCACAATTCTGTTAAGAGAAAAAACATGTATGTATCTATAGAAAAAGGTCTGTAAAAATTCCAAGCAGAAGGCCCTCATGAAGGCAGATTAACAAGCAGCTTTACCAGAAACAAGAAATCCCAGCAATCATTCAGCTAATATTTAATAATTACCTCCTCTATGCCAGGCACCAAAACATTCCTGGCTCTCATAGTTCTTACATTCTAAGATAGAAAATACAACTAAAAACTTAAACAGGAAAGATAACAGACAATGATAAGCATTAGGTAGAGAATTCAAATAGATACTTTATATTGGGTTATTAGGAATGACCTCTCAGACTGGCTCTGAATGTTAAGTCAACCATGTGATGTGAAGGAAGGACCAGGAAGGCAGCAAGTACAGAAAGTCCACAGGCAGAAAAAAACATGACATATCTGAGAATCACAAGGGAAGCCAGTTATCATTGGACTAAAGTGAATAAAAGAAGTGGTTGAAGATGAGGCATGAAAAAGGTGAGGACCTGATTATAGGTATTCCTTTAAAGACAGATCCCTCTGAATGATATATGGAAAATAGGTTTGAGAGTAGAAAGGTGAGAATAGAAGCAAAGAAGACTGCAATGGTTCAAGCAACAGATACTGGCCAACTGGCCTTGGGCCATAAATGTTCTAAAAGGGCTCCAATCAAGGTTTAAACAATCCTTGAGAGACGAACCATCTGAGAGAGATCATCTTTCTGAGATGGTCTAATCTAAGACAGGTGTCGCTTAAAGTAGGGCCTTAGGAATAAGGGTCTACATCTGTTACTTTGAAAATAGTATATGACAATGAAAATTCTGCAAATTCCCAACATTTGTTACTTTTTACCCCTTTTAATATCCTCACTTGTTACCCCATAGTGATTAGCAGAAAAATGCTAAAAATGAAAGGGAAAAAAAGTATTTTTCTGTAGGACAATAAGGAGGAAAGGTGGCTAGGCAAATCCAGTATTTTCAGGAACCCATAGCAACAGAACAGGTCTTGATCACTTAACATCAAAGTTTAAATAAACAAGTGAATAGGAAAACTTAAGAGCAAAAATGGCCAGAGGCAGCCAGAGATGAAGAGGGGACCCCAAGATCTTAATCAACCTGTAGTCTGAACTAGTCTCACAAGTTTGGCTCTCTCATTATTCACATAGGAAAAACTGACAAATGCTATGTATTTTGTTTTGTATATTCAGAGTGCCAGTGACATTAGCTTTAATGTACAATAAAATTCACCTTCATCGCTGAAACAGAAAAACTTCAATTACAATATATGAAGGCTGTCTGTAAAGTATCCAGTCATGTAACATGGAAAATATAGGAATTTATGGCTGCATTTTTTCCAGACAGCCCTTGTATATCAAAGAAAGTTTTTCAAATTAACAAAATGTACAAGGTTAACCCTTTAATTGGGATGACCATATTTCAAACTGGGACACTTAAGAGTGAAAAGAATTTAACAAATTATACAAGGATGAACCACTTGCCCTTAAATCTGATGAATCACAGATTTAAATAAAGACTGATCTAAACAAGCCAGGACCACTGACTGGGTCACCATACTTTTTTATTGATAATCTTTGTGGACTGACACACACAGATGGAGACACACACACACACACACACACACACACACACCCCAAGAGTATATATAACAGCAAAAAGAAATACACAAAGAAACTGAGTTGAAATTATATTGGCCATAATATATTTTGGGCCTGGGTTAAATTTAGCTGTTTTAATTTAATTAGGAAAGAAAACCTAGTATCTTAACTTTTTATATGCTTGGTTTCAAGAATTAAAAAAGATTAATCAAGACCATAAAAAGAGAACATAACCAAATCTTCCATTCAATTGACTCTCCTTCCAAGTCAAACAAAGGCTCTTTAACAAAGTGGAGTCACATTTCAGAGAGGCAATACAATATAGTGGTGGTTAAGACTCTAAACCCAGATTATATGGGTTTACCTTGGCTTCACTATTTAACATCTCTGTGCCTGTTCCCTCATCTATAAAATAAGAATAATGGTCATCTACCTTCTAAGATTATGATGACTATGACATAATATTTACAAAGTAATTGGAACAATGCTTAACACATAGTAAACATTGTATAAATGTTTATTAAATAAATAAAAATACAAGCAGTAGATTCTCTAAAGTTACCTAGGTGGTAGGTTCTCTAAGGCTATTACTTTAAAGCAAAAGTAGATAAATAGATAGACAGATAGATAGATAGATAGATAGATAGACAGATCGATAGAAGAAAAGGAGAGAAAAAGAAAGAAAGAAAGAAAGAAAGAAAGAAAGAAGGAAGGAAGGAAGGAAGGAAGGAAGGAGGAAGGAAGGAATAAAAAGGAAAGAAAGAAGGAAGGAAGGAAGGAAGGAGAGAAAAGAAAGAAAAGAAAGAAAAGAAAGAAAGAAAGAAGGAAGGAAGGAAGGAAGGAAGGAAGGAGGAAGGAAGGAATAAAAAGGAAAGAAAGAAGGAAGGAAGGAAGGAAGGAGAGAAAAGAAAGAAAAGAAAGAAAAGAAAGAAAGAAAGAAGAAAGAATCTCAAAACAAAACTCATCCTTGAAAAATTCCTTAGAAAGCCAAAGAGTCTCACCCCATGAGAGGTACAGGAAAATAATCTTTGACTATAACAGCCAAATTTACCTCCTCCATCTCAAACCTGCTTCAGGGCATCACTAGTGGGCAACAAGGGCAAGTGGTTCAGTAGCACTAAATATTTCTGTTCCTGAAGAGTTAAATCTTTAAAGGAAGTGAGTCCACTAGAATCATCCAAAAAAATTATTATTCTAATCATGATTAAGCCATCAAGAAATGGAGAAGGTTTATCTTAAAGCATAAGCATGTAATCAAAATGCAAGTGGGCAACATTTTCTACCTGACAAACATTCTCCTTGAGTGCAGCTCCTCCGCCTCGTTCACCCTGCAGTTTTTTAGATGCAGGTATCCCATGGTCATTTTCTACACCGTCTTCAACAGTTTCTTTGGGGCTTGCAGCCGTCCTGTGTGTCATCAGTTCTCCCTTGCGGAGAAAAAAATAATGTCCCACATCTGTATTAATGATGTCTCCTCCATCTGACCCCCTCCCTCTGGGCTGCTATATGTCTAGCCATTAAGCACTTACAGATGTTCAGCCAATCACGCGGGCGGACTGCATGCAATGTTAGTTCTAACCCTGCTGTGATTGGGCGGGTAGTGGGCGCCTCATGCCCTGCCACTAACTGCTCTGAGGCTGTTCCACTGGAACTTTTTGAGCTGTTCCATTTTAAGGTTTCACTAAGGGAGAGAAAACATTCTTAAGTTTATTTGATTACTTATTTGTCCTTCCAAGATCAGTGTTTCCTAAATAATGCCCCTCTTGGGCATTCTATTCAAACTGTCCTGGAAAGAAACACTCTTTATCATAATGTGATGCTGGCCTGACTTGTTCTAATTCTCTTTTAACCTAAGTTGGAAAAGTCGGAGATAGCATCAATGACTACAATGATGCTTTGCAAGGATATGGTTTTAAATCTATCCATGTTTCCTAAAAGCTGATGTTTACAAACATTCTAAAATTAAGCAGATGGTTGGTCTCAAGTAATAAGCAAGTAAGCGTTCCCCCTAACTGCAGCAGTCTCAAGTATTTTAAAGGGCAATATCCAAGCTCAGCTGGATTATATGGTTACTTGATATTGTGCTCTCTGGTTTTTAGAAAAAGGTTACCTTCATGATGAAACAGTTATATATTTCATCTGACACATACAGCATAGGATGTGATCTTTTAAAAAGGTCATATCCACAGAAGCCATTTGTGCCTTGACTGAATTTTACTAGAATGAGGCTTTCCTTTTTCTCTAGGATTCCTTATAGTCATTAGTTATTTCAGTAGAATACTATTCTTAAGTAAATTCAAGGGAAAGAGGAATGTGGCCTCTATTGTGAAAGGCATCTTCACTTTGGAAGGTCAAAGATGAGGAACTGAGTAATACCTCTGAGCCCGGAGTTTCTTTTGATGAGTCTTCACTTCTCACTTTTCTACAATGCACCTTGGCTGTAGCATGTCTTTGTCGTTTTCGCTTCCTTGGTTTATCAAATATTTTGGTAGTGCCTGTGATAGGAAAACAGATGTTACTTACTACCTAATAAACACACACATGTCCAAGAACTCCTACCCTCAACTAAAGGAACTTCATAGAATGTTAGTGTAAAAACCAACCATAAGACACATTTAATTCTCCAACTTTATAGATGAGGAAAACAGGTGGAAAAGAAGAGACCCATGACTATATAAGTTGGGGAAATCGCTATATATGTATGAATTCTACCTCATACAGATTAAATAGTAAATGTATAGGTAGGTTATTAAAGCAATTTCATTTTACATGGTTGAAATGAAGACTTTATACTTCCTCAATGGACTTTTAATAACCTATAGGTGGGAGAAAAATGCATTTACTAGTTACACAAATATACTAAACCTGGCCTCCAAAATTAAAAACAGTAAATTACATTTCACTATATGATTTAAGAATTAAGAGGCAAAGTTGAAATACACACATACACACACACACACACACACACGATTTGGTTTATAGAGAAAGGGGAAAAAGACCTCCCCTAACACAGTTAGTGGCTTAAAGGATATTTATGCAGTGGTACTATAATCTTGAACATCCAACAATATAAAATGAATGCATTGTCTAATCTAGTATATTTAAAAAATGAAATACTAGTTCGATCCCCAGCCAGGGAACCACCCTCACCCGCCCCCCAAATAAAATATCAGTCTCTCATTTGATACTATACATATTTCAACTCTTTGTTATAAAAACATAAAGAGAAATCTAGAAATCCAAGAAAATTAGACTAGTTATCAACATGAAGATTAGATTTTTGAGTAACTGCTTTAGTACTCTCTTGGATTACCAGAAGGAGAAGCTCTGCTATCAAAGCTACTGACAGCCTACGACTAAAGAAAGAGTTAATATGATACAGAATAAAGGTTCAAAATTCTCACAAGTTGAAATATTTAGATGAAATATAAAAAGGATAAAGTACAAGGTGTACAAAGGGATAGGGAAACAGCTGATACTATTTTGAAAACTTGTTTTAAAGCAAGCAAGCAAATTGATGAACCTCAAGAATTATAACTGTGCACAAGGTTACAATAAACCAACATGGGAGTTCCCTGGTGGTGTAGTGGCTAGGGCTTCGGCGCTGTCAATAGTGTGGCCTGGGTTTGATTCCCAGTCAGAGAACTACCCACATGAAAAGAAAAATAAATAAACTAACATAACGCTAGATTTACTTGCTAGCAAAGTTAATGATCATGGGTTACATTTGAAGAAGTGTGCATTTAAGACCACATGAATACAATCATCCCATGATACACTTTGCTGGCAGATCACATCTGAGGCAGTGGGTTAAAATCTGGGCTAATATCTCAGGAATGACAGTCATCAATAAATGGCATTAGCAGACAAATAATAAAGTGGTAGAAAGAACTGGCATGGAGAAAAATCTGGGGCAGATAACAAGACAGTTGTATAGCAACAAATTTGATCAAGTCTAGACTTAGTTCCCCAATGCTGCTACCACTTTCATGTTCATGTTTCTTCTATAAAATATGGATAATATCCTAACTCTCTGTAATGCTTTAGATGAATCAGATAGAGGTAACAGTCCTATGCAAAGAACCTGGTAGAGTAAATGCTCAAATTATGATTATTATATCCATTACTGAATGAACGTTTGTCCACTCCTCCTATGTGCTGAACCAAGATCACTACATAGAAGTTCCAGGGGTCAGATTTCAATTTAATCTAAAAGATTCCCAGGACCTTAAGAAGCAACCACAATGGACTAGGCTCAAACGTTAGTTCTCTTTTTCAAGCATACGCTCACTGACCAAAGGCCATAGATATGATAAAAGAAATCAAGACTCTTTGTGAAAGACTGACTTAGATGATTTGTAATTTCCCTCTCAACTCAGATTGCATATTTTCTGTCCTACAGAAACAAAAATTGAATCAAAACCAAGAAAGCAATGATGCAGTCTGGAGAATTATCTAAAAAGAAAACTAAGGAGCTGCTTTTCTGTACTGTTCCTAACATTTCCTTATTTGAGCATAATTCTAATTCCATTAGCTAATTTCAGCATAAAGCTTAAAGTAATATAATTTTCTAGTGTCATAAATAGTTTTAGGAAGCATATTTTGGGCAAACAAGTCTTAGAACTTGCAACCTCACTGGCTTTGCTGACACATGCAACAACTTCTTTAGTTAACTGACAGGGTGCTTCACATTTATTTTTGCATTACATTTTTTTAAAATCTGAAAAATACTCACCTCTACCAAACTCTTTAGAATGAGATGCAGCAAATGACTCAGTAATGTTATTCTCCAAGTGACCAGCTTCATAACACTACAAATAAATAAAATGCAACATGGTTAACAGAGAAATAGAAAATAAACCCAGTATATGCCAAAAGTTGAACTGTCTATTGCCATAGATACAGAATCCTGGGTGTTTTATGACAATTAAAAGAATAGCATGATAATAGTAAAGAGTTCAACAGAAATTTCATGGAAAAGGCATCAGATTTTTTTAAATGCTCCAAAAGACTCATCATGACCACGACATAATCCTTAAAAAAAAAAAAGCTTACCCAGAGACTTCCAACATGTAAAGCAGATACAGAATGCAGCTTTGACTGAAGTGGGGAGAAAAAGAGAAGGGGTATGTACCCAGAGACTCATCTCAGTTCTATTTCACACCACCTTGTATTTAAAATCTATCTTAACATTGTATTTACAGCCATTAGATTTTATACAGACTTATTTACTTGATGAATTCTAAATACTAAAAAAACTGTGAATCATGGAATGTCTAATTAACATAAATTGAAACATTAAAACTCGAAAACAAAACACTTAGACATCAAAAGTAAGTCCCACCACATTTTTATTCCCTTAATACTAATGCTTATATGAATTAGTTTCATTCTAAGAAAATGTCTTCTCCCACAAGAATAATATTCTTCATCATGACTGTAAAACAAAATTTAGTGGCCACAAAAAATCAATATAATGGATGTTATTCTTGCTATAAAGTTAACAAAATTTGAGGTCAAAACAAGATAAAATATAGCTGTGAATTTCAAAATGCTCAATACATACATTAATAAATCATAAGAATGTAGATCAGAATCTTACAAAATCAAATAAAATGAAGGACCAATATTAGCTATCCAGGTAAATGGAACAAAAGACCAGCAGACGAACAATCTGCATAATTTAAAGAAAAACATCATCTATATTATTTAGATAAACAATTTATAGATCATTGTTTAACTCACCTAAAAGCTGTGGAGCAAAAACAATTACAATGTTCCAAACCTACAGTTAGAGAGCAATGCAGAAAATATTCTCATTTCCAACCTCATCAACTTATTTTATAAGTTAAAATAGATATAACACCACCAAAAAAGCCACACTATAGAAATAAAAATCCATCTGCTCTTCAAGTGCCTTGGAGGATATGACTAAGATGCCAATGTAACTTAATTTCAAGCCAGTGAATTTTTAAGTTACCATTACCTCAACAGATAATCTCTCTTTCTTTACCTCACTGATTGATCCAACTAGACAGTGTGGCCTGTGGTATAGTCCCAAGATGGAACTGAATCACAGCTTCAACCTGATGACAAAATACACCTCAGAGTAACCAGGACCTTAACTGTGAAGATGACCAGGTCAGATGGCAAGACTGACTCCTAAAAAGGTCACTCTCTCCCGAGTATGGTTCTAGCCATCACCAATAATCCTGGTTTTCTCTTGTTCTAGTGCAAAATACAATACCCACCTCCCTACCAAAAAAGCTAAAATTCCGTGAAAGAGTTACTAATTATATCTAATCCTTAAAAAGAGATAAAAAATATGAGCGAGGGAGTTCCCTGGTGGTGTAGTGGCTTAAGGCTTCGGCGCTGGCGCTGTCAACGCTGCGGCCTGGGTTTGATTCCCAGCCAGGGAACTACCCACATATTAAAAAAAAAAAAAAAAAAAAAAAAGAGCGAGGAAGAGAGTTAAGACAGATACCAGAAATTCTTAACAAATGGTGCTAAAACAATTGAACATCAAGCAACCAGAAAAAAAAAAATCACTTCAAAACTCTATTTCAAAAAATGAAGGTGGAGGAGATGAGACCAGAGGCTGAACTTGGGAATCTGACAAGATGCCTGGGCTGCACCACAGGATTATCAAGGAAACTCAGTGTTCAGTGGCAGAACCAGTCCCCAGCATTAAAGCAGAACCAGATGAGAGCAACACCTGTTATTTTCACGTGGTTGTTACTGGCCTCCAGGATTCCCCTTGTGAAGGAGGGATTTTTAAACTTGAACTTTCCTTCCAGAAGAATACTCAATGGCAGACCCTAAAGTATCTTTCATGACCAAAATTTATCATCCGAATGAAGACAAGTTGGGAAGAATACGTTTAGGTATTTTGAAAAGTAGTCCCCAGCACTGCAAAGTCACACACAGTCCTGGTATCGATCCAGGCTTTGTTAAGTGCTCCTAACCCAGCTGATCCCTCAGCAAACAACGTAGTGGAGCAGTGGCAGACCAACGAAGTCCAAGCCATACAAACAGCTAGAGCACGGACTAGGCTACATGCCACAAATGATACTTAAATCGATATGATTATCAAGTGTGCATCATTTCTCCTGCTCTGCCAAGACTTCTTGCTTTTTTGTTTCCATTAAATGGACACAGTCTTAGAAACATTAGAGTAAAAGCCCAGACATCTTCAGTCCTTTGGTGGTTAAATGCACATAAGCAAATCTACGCCTTGTCCTGATTCACTGTCCTAGAGCAAGAACAGAGGTTACGAGCATCATCAGAATTGCTGCGAAACGTTTAAAAGCAGTGGTCCCTCTGCTTTTATTCATTTCCCCCATCATGGTTTAAGTATAATGCACTGTGAATGAAGGTAGTCGTCAGGGTTAGCTGCAGGGGTTTGGGTGTTTTCTTTTTCTTTTTTCATTTTTTTTTGGGGGGGTAACTTTATTGTAATTTTATGGGCTCCTTTCTCCCCTTTCATGGTGATCTAATTGCATTGGTTAAAAGCAGCTAACCAGTTCTTTAGTATATGCTCTCTAGCCAAGTCTAACTTTATTTAGATGCCATAGATGGACAAGGTTGATTCTTTAAACCAAACTGGGAACATTAAACACACATCCCAGCCTCAGTGACAACACTGTGACTTTGCTTTCAAGTGCAGAATTCTCCCTTCATGACAAAGCTTGTGACCATTTCGTATAGTTTGTCTGGAAACTTCTGTAAATCTTGTTTTAGTAAAATATTTTTGTTATTCTTAAAAAAAAGAAAGAAAGATGAAATAAAGACCTGTACATTAAATCCAGAATAAAACTCCTAAAAGGGAACGCAGAAAAAAACACTTTTCTGCACATATGTAGGCAAAGATTTCTTGAAATAAACACAAAAAGTATTAATCATAAAAGAAAAATATTACATTAAAAATTTCTTCTCATGGAAGCAACTCAGAAAACAAACAGGCAAGCCTCAGACTGGGAAAAAATATTTACAGTACATATATCTGACAATGGACTTGTATCTCAACTATAAAACCGCTAAAAAACAACCATAAAAAGATGAGTGCAACCAAAAATGTAAATATGCTGGAACAGTCATTTTACAAAGATACAGGAATGGCACATAATAAGGAGCTCAACATCATTAATCACTAGGGAAATACAAATTAAAACCATAGTGAGATACCACTTCATATTCATCAGAATGGCTAAATTTAAAAGGACTGACAAACCAAATGCTTATAAAGATGTGGCATAACTGGAACTTTCATATACTGCTGGTAGGAGTGTGAAGTTGTACAATCCCTTTGGAGAGCTGTATGGCTGTTTCTTTAAAAGATAAGCATACATGAGCCAGCATCCCACTCTTAAGTATTTATACCAAGAGAAATGAAAATATTTGTCCATAAAAAGACTGAGAGAGAATATTTGCACCAGTCTTATGATTAATAGCCCCAAAATGAAAAACCTCAAATGCATATCAACAGGAGAAAGAATAAACAAATTGTATTTGGAATATTACTCAGCAATTAAAGGGCATGAATATTATCATCCTGTGGATGTATCTCAAAAACATACGTTGAATAAAAGAAGCCAGATTGACAAAAACTATATATATATATATATATATATATATATATGACGTTCAAGAACAAGTAAACCCTAATCTATGGTGAAGTAAGAAAGCATGACCTCTGGAAAAGACAAGAATAGGGAATTGAATGAAACAGGGTGATACATATGTCCACACAAATGCAAAACAGCCCTTAATATAGGATCTCACAGACCAAGCAAGTATACGCTGACATTCTGTGATTTGAACCGACTAAAATAACATACCTTTTTAGATAGGCCAAGATCCCGTTTCTTGGGCATAAATCCAGGGTCTAAATCATTTGATTCAAGAAGTTTCTTAGTTGGTTTTCTCTGACGCTTACTTTCATAATTTCCTAAAAATGCATGTATCTTTTCATTAGATGATTTAGAAACTGGGCACATAGACTAATTTTTAGAAATCCATTAATATATACCATGCAAAAATGAGTCACCATTATATTTTTAGGCATTTCTCATCACCTTGTGAGGAGCGACAGGGTAGAAAGTAATTTATTTTAAAATATTGGTTAACTTAAAACAAGAAAATAGTTCTCAATTTAGACATAAACTAATGTGAGGATTTGTGAGAAAGAGAGAGAGCGTGTGAGCAGAAGGGAGGGTGAGGGAGGGAGAGACAGGCAGGCAGACAAAAAAACTAAGGGAGAAATCAAAAGGGCAGAACTGCCGTTACAGCAATTCATTGGTGGTAAGGACAAAAGGAGAAGTGAGGTGAAGTAGAACCTGAATTTTGGACACAAATGGATCAGGATTAGAATTTTTATTGTGCTCCTGAATAAAGACATTTATTTACTTTGTAGGACTGCTCTTAAAAATTATATACAAGAGCCTACAAGAGGTGGACACATAATAAGAATGAAATAGTAACTATCTTTATTATTCTATTTAAAGTCTTTTTGATTTTGCCTTACTTGATTAAATACAAATGAGATACTGTTTTTTTCTTTTCCTTTTTTTTAAAGAATAACATCACAAGGTAGTGCTGGGAATGTAAAGTTATAGCCCCAAAACATTTCTTGGGGGACTACAATATTCAATAGTCAAAAGATGAATTACAGACTGTATGTTCAGAACCAACTCTCAACCAGGTGACACATATTATATATAAAGAGTGACAAATAAGCAACTGGTATTTCACTTCAAGGGAATACTTACACTTAGCTGCTCACTATGTATCAGGTAAATTACACTATACATTATTACATTATGATCTCTATTTGATACATGAGGAAACAAGTGCAGAAACAATTTCCCAAGTAATACAAGGATCGGTAGAGTCAGTATCTGAAGTCTAAGTTTCAAGTGCTCACTCCATAGTGTGCAGTGCTCCTCCTAAAAACCCTGTTATCCTGGGGGGTCTATTCATACAGTGGTTGACAATCAGGAAGAGAAACAGTGGAGTAAGGAGAGAAGTTTCTAAAAATAAGTCTTCTTAACAATGTACTACCAATTTATAGTCAGTAACTACATCCATTTAGCAGCACTTTAGGGATTTCTCAAGACAAATGTGGGTAGTTTGTTGTATAGAGGATACACTACTGGCTTTCCATCAAAACATACTAAAACTCCTGCTTACTCTAATCACATCCACTTATATACTGAGATCCCATCCCAAACTTACCTGACGTTTTAACTAGTAATTCCTCAGACTCAAGGGCAGGCCGTGGAGAGACTTCCAGAGGCACAGGCACAGACAGGGTTAGCTGTGGCAACTCAGCATGTCCACCTCCAAGTTCTGACTGAGCCAAGGGCCCTTCCAAAAATGGAGCCTCCCTTTCAAGAACTGGAGGCTCTTCTTTGGTTGAGATCAAAGAATTTTCATCCACCTGCTTGTTCTGAGCATTACATCGACTTCGTGCTAAAAGATTTTCTTCTTCACAGCGGGAACTTACCTAAAAGCAAAAAATAATAGCATCCATAGGCCAAAGTTGTAATTTTGAGTCTCAAAAAGAATAATGCACTTAAAAAGAAATGAAAGTCTGACACATACTACAACCTGGATGAAGCTCGAAGACATTATGCTAAGTGAAATAAGCTAGCCATAATAAAATAAATATTGTACGAGGGCGGGCTGATAAATTTTGCCTCCCGATAAATTTTGCCTCCATTTAAATACAAAATGAATGGGAAAAGATATTTTAATAAATAAAAAAAGCAATATATCTACATCATTTATTTTCAAAGCTGCATAATTATTTTTCTACAAAATCACCACACACTTCAATACACTTCTGCCAGCGCTGCACTAGTTTCTGAAATCCGTCCTTAAATAAAAATATCGGTGTTTTGTTTTTGAAACCTCACTGCAGACTTCACTTCTTCATCACAGATGAAGAGCCTTACTCAGCATCTTACTAAACTCACATGAACACACTGATCACCATAAATGGCTTTCATTTGTCTAAGAATTTCAATTGGAGGAACTTTTTCCACTGTTAAGAATTCAATTAACAGCACACTGTTTGAACTAAACACCTGAACACACTTCCATTTCAATGTGCACTGAGTGAAAAATCTAAGCATCTATGTGGGCAATCTCAAAAATGATGGGAGATACCACGTGACTACACAGAACCAGTTACACGTCGACATGTCTAAAGTAACAAAAAAATATTATAGTGGAGGTAAAATTTATCAGCCCATCTTCATATGATTCTAGTTATATGAAGTACTTAGAATAGTAAAATTCATAGAGGGAAAATAGGATGGTGGTTACCAGGGGCTGGGGAAAAGAGTAAATAGGAAGTTTTTTTAAATAGGTAGTTTCAGTTTGGGAACATGAAAAGTTCTGAAGATGATGACTGGTAGTAATAGTTGAAAAACACTTAAAGCTACAGAACTGTACACTTAAAAATAGTTAAAATTGTAAATTTTATGTTATACAATAATCATCCCTTATCCACAGGGCATATGTTTCAAGAACCCGAGGGGAATGTTTGAAACCCTGGATAGCACTGAACCCTATGTATATTCTTTTTCCTATATCCTATATATAACATATCTATGATACAGTTTAACTTAAGTGCATTAAGAGATCAACAACTATAATAATACACTGTAATAAATGTTATGTGAAAGTGGTCTCTCTCTCTCTCTCTCAAAATATCTTATACTGTACTCACCCTTCTTCTGCGGTGATATGAGATGAAAATGCCAAACCTATTCCTAAATCTGTGTAACCATCCCTTAATTGCATAAATGGCTTGGTGTCATTCATTTCAGGGGACCCCTTGCTGAAGTCTTCACATAGGCTGAATGCTTTCTGGTGTAATGCATTGCCATCAACTGGAACACATTTTCTGTTAATGTCTTCCACCCACAAAATTTAATGCCTTTTCTATCTTAAAGCACTTATCAGGTACTGTGGCTATAATTTTTGCATGAGATGTAACAGCAAAACTAACACAAATTTCTTTTTCCTTCTTCACAATTTCATGGATTCAAGATTCGTTCTTACTCTAGATCTTAGCAACCTCAGCATACAACTTTTCTTCTTTCCTTATTAAGTGAAGTACTTTTTACCTTTTCACTAAAAAAAACACTTTACGGCTTCTCTCTGGCAAATATGAACTGTCAGCACAACTACTCTTGCAATTTGGAGTCATTATTTAATAAAATAATGGTAACTTGAACATAAGCACTGTGATACCATGACCGAAAGGTGAATTGTGCATACAGCATGAATATGCAGGACAAAAAGATGATTTACATCCCAGGAGGGATGGAATATGACAGGATGAGATTTTATCATGCTACTCAAAAAGTACCCAATTTAAAACTTATGAATTATTTATTTCTGAAATGTTCTATTTAGTATCTTCTGACCACGGGTAACTGAAACTGCAAAATGGGAAAACTACTGTATACATCTTATTATAATTTTTTTAAAGGGGAAAAAATATAGTTGACTGAGATACATTGAAGCTATAATAATCAAAAAAGAAAGAAAGAAAAAAGATTGATTCCCTAATATGTGACCAATTAAAGCAACTAACAATAAACTCCTAATGTTAAGCTGGTAAAATAAATGAGAAAGGAGTAAGCACTTACTCTGCCTTTTGATGGGACAGGGCATTCTTTTGGAGCCAAAATAATTACACAAATACTGCTTCTTGATCAAAAGGGGCAAAACAGCTTAAAAGAGAAGAATCGGTCACCACTGTACACAACTGGATGTTCAATGCCTTCTAATGTCATGCAATATGACACCGTATCACCTATGATGTAATCTAGCTAAAAATGTTGAACTTGACTTTATCCAATTGTTAGTTGTAACTTCCACTTAACAGGGAACATAGAGGATAGAGAAACAAGCTCAGTGACTCCTGTTAGGAAGCAATCATACACATCAGGATTAGAAAATTGACAATCCAAATGTGTTACTCGCATGGCTTGCAAGCTTGTCCAACCTGCAGCCCAGGTCAGCTTTGAATACGTTCCAACACAAATTCTTAAAACGTTATGAGACTTTTTTTGTGACCTTCCTTTAGCTCATCAGCTATCATTAGTGCATTTTATGTGTGGCCCAAGACAATTCTTTTCCCAATGTGGTCCAGGGAAGTCAAAAGATTGGGCACCCTTGATATATACATGAAAAAAGGGACTTTTCTGGATTTAAAGAGATTTAAGAAATAAAACAAGCAGATCCAGTCCTAGACTGGATCCTAATTTGGATAAATCAAATATAAAGGTTAGGGGACAATTAGGGAAATCTGAATGTGGATTTGTTATTGGATAAACTGATCTTATAATGTTTAAATTGGTTATGAAGGAAAATGTTCTACTTTTAGAGGTGCATATTATTTGGAGTTGGTAAAAGGTCAAAATGCCTAATTTACTTAAAAACACTTCAATGTAAAGAAACTGCATTTAAAAATAAAGCAAATGAGGTATAATATTTGTTTAAAAAATTAGGATCACACTATATATTTTTATATCCTGTTTTTTACTAAACACTTTATAACAATATTTCTAAATCATTATATATACTTTGAAAGCAAATGGGGGAAATAAACATCCACACTACAAAGACTCACTTACACAGTTCCTGTATAATTAGTATATGCTAAGTACTGTACCAGAAACTGGAGGTAAAAAAACTAAAAAAGTAATTGATCCCAGTTAAGAAAATTCTTGTTCCATGAGGACAAAATATGATATTGAAGGCAAAATTGCATCCTAAAAGGACTAACGAAAGATAGTTGAAATGTTGGAACATACCTGGTGTACCTGTTCCTGTACCTTCTTTTGTTTTTTCTTAGGTGCAAATATCTGATCATATTCTTCAGTATATTCCAGAAGCCACTTGCTCGGCTTCCTAAGGCGTTTCTTCTCTGACCGCACAGCTAAAAGAGAAGATTCAAGTTCAAGTTCAGTATTAACTAAAAAGTTAGAGGAAAATCCAGTATTTTCAGGCAGCCATCTCTGCACTCCCAAAGGTACAGAGATGGGAACCTCAAAATTACTCTGGCTTAAGCTCTGAGAGACTAAGAATGATTTGCTATGGTTTATCACATGCAAAAGTTGGGAGGGGGGAGACTTCTGTTGCTCTATAAACATTTACACAAAAACACACACACACACATACAGCGCATCCAATCTTACAGAAAAGATTAAATTGACATTAGTGTCCTACAGTGACAGATACAGCTAACATTACCATATAGATTCTATAATACATCAGGTAAATTCATAAAATACACCATGATTTAAAAATAACATCCCTGTGGGTTATGAAAAATATTGGACAGATTTTCAGACAGAGTATTTACCTAATTAGCACTACAACATGAATTTTAAAAGCACTTTACACATACTTCCTATAATTTCAGTGAGTTTCATATTAGAAAACAGAAATATTTCTAAACAGAACCATAAAAAATATATAATTAAATATATGTATACTATTACCTGAAATGATGTAAAAAATGTACACCATGTATGTCAAAGACAGAAAATAAGATAAAAATATAGAATTTGGGGGACTTGATTTAAAAACCTCTTGTCACAACTATGATATACACGTGAAACTGATATAATGTTGTATGCTAGCTATGTATTTTTTTAAATCTTAAAAAATAAAAACTTGTCATGTTCTGTGTTAAAAAAATAACAAAGTATCATTCCATTTTTTTCCTTTAAATTAATGGTGAAATAAGTATTTATTACAATTTCCCTATAAAACTTTAATACACTTAACGTGTGTATAGCCATTTTACTACACTGTAAGCTCTTTGGGGGAAGATAGTGCCTAAAGAATGCAGAATGCAGGATACAGTCTTCTCAAGCAGCAAAAGGCATTTCATTATATGATCTTACAGGAAGCTGTTCCTGCCTCAGGTGAATGTGGCAATGCTGATGTTTTCTCGATAAAAGGAACACAAAGTAGAGAACAAAAAGAAAAGGTCACAGTCAGGCTTGGCAAAGGTACTTACTCCTCACATAGCACTAGGAAGATTTGAAAAATAATTTCTTTATATTAATTTGAACTGCTATAATTTCATAGTTGTAATAGTAATACACCATTTCATTTATTTAAAGTTAATATAAAAAGAGTTGAAAATTTATATCCACACAAAAATCTGCACATAGATTTTTATTGCAGCTTTATACCTAATTGTCAAAACTTGGAAACAATCAAGATGTAAGTGAATGGATAAATAAATTGTGGTATATCCTGACAATGGAGTATTACTTAGCACTAAAAAGAAATAAGCTATTGAGCCATGAAAAGACATGGAGGAAACTTAAATGCACTTTACCAAGTGAAAAAAGTCAAGCTGAAAAGACTATATACACTGCATGATTCCAACTATATGACATTCTGGAAAAGGCCAAACTATGAAGACTACAGAAAGTGGTTGCTAAGGGATTGGGGGAGGGGCAGGAGAAAGAGAGAGATGAGTAGCAGAGCATTGGGGATTTCTGGGGTAGTGAAAAACTCTGTATGATACCCTATGATGGATATGTGTCATTATACATTTGTCAAACCCATAAAATGTACAACACCAAGAATAAACCTTAATGTAAACTGTGAACTTTGGGTGATTATGATGTGTCAGATATAGTTTTATCAATTGAAACAAATGTACCACTATGGTGTAGTGTACTGATAATGGGGAAGGCTATGTGTGTGGACAGGGTGGGCATATGGGAAATCTCTGTACCTTCCCCTCAATTTTGCTGTGAACCTAAAACTGCTCTAAAAAAATAAAGTCTTCATAAAAAATAAGAAGTTAATGGTAGAGGCAGAAAACAGTTATCCAAACTGTATACTTACAGATCTCCCAATATAATTATGGGGCTAGTTAAACCTTACAACCACTGGAATTTTCCTAACTTCTCAGTTAGCCAATAAATCTGTAAGTGACCCAAACTGTAAAGTTTTTCCCAAGCAAGTTATTTCAAAAGAAGTTAAAATCACAAACCACGCAACTACTTAAAATGTTCCCCTCAAATAATAATGTCCAAATCTCTCTTGCAGATAAGAAGTAGCCAAAACATATCTTGGAATAAATACATGCATCTGTACATATGACAAATGTGTGATTACCATCAAACCTTATGTTCTAAGGCAAAGAGATTATGTCTTTAATATATACCCATTAAACATGGCATCCAAATTTTCAAGTATCAGTGACATTTTAAAACAGAAATAAGATCAAAGAAGTGATAGCAAATAACAGAGATTTACTATATGCAAGTCACTGTTCAGCCATGTAACATTCATGAACCTCTAATCCTCACTTCAACACACAAGGTGATAATACTCTCATTTTATAAAAATGTAACTAAGGCTCAAGGAAGAAATTATCTTGCCCAAGCCCATTCAAGTCAGTTCATTATATAAGTAGCAAGGCCATGATTTCTACCAAAATCTGTTCAAACTCCAAAAACAATGGGTTCT
Source organism: Lyroderma lyra (assembly GCA_004026885.1). NCBI lineage: Eukaryota > Metazoa > Chordata > Mammalia > Chiroptera > Megadermatidae > Lyroderma > Lyroderma lyra. Next base: position 97,768 of record PVJL010003779.1, read on the forward strand.
TTTCCTAACACAGTCCCCTATGCTGTCACATCATTATATCCCTCCTCTCCTCCATCATTACCTCCCCGACACTAAATAGATCTCAAGTCCCAAACAGGATATGTCCTCTCATCTGTCTTTTCAGCAGGTTCCATAGGCTAAAAACATTTTCCCCCATTCTTCTTGAAGCCGCTGTCCCCTATTATATCTTTGGATATACTTCTCTCATAGAGTAACTCCTCAGGCTGAACTTTAACATTCCAGTTCTCTATTTCTTTGATATCCACATGAAAACCAACAAACAGCACAAAAGATTGGAAATTAACATGAGAATTTGGAATGTGACACACCCATTAGGTTCCTGCAAAACTGCATGCATTGTTCTTCACCAAAATTTTATACAACAATCCTTTAAAAAGTTAGGGTTTGGTAAACTACTAATGGGAATGTTTTTGTAGATAATTTTATAGTAATACAGCTACACTCATTTATTTCTAGTCTATAGCTGCTTTTGTGCTACAAAGGCAGAATTGAGAGTAACAAAGACACTATGGCTCACAAAGCCTAAAATATTCACTATCTGTCCTTTTAAGAAAAGTTTACCAATTGCCCCTTTAAATGAACAACAGAATAACACACTGTAAATGCAAACAGCCTGGTCACAATTGAGTAACTTAAAACCAAGATGCTTCCTGGCAGTTCCTTAGGCTCCTGTTTCTTCCTCTCCTCAACTACATCTGCCACAACACCCCTTTCGCCCCGCCTATGTTCTCACCTTAACTAGACAATTCACCCAGTCAAACCACTTTGAGTTGAAAGAGCCTAGTGAACTCTCTTAACCCAAGTATTCTTCAAATGGGCAAATGGAGGCCAAAAGACAGTCATTTGCCAAGCTAAGGTAAAGAGAATCAGGAACAAAAGAGGAATATAACCTTTTGGATATGCAGGGAAATGTTTTTTGTTTTGTTTTTTTTTTGCTTTTTGGTATGTGGGTAGCTCCCTGACTTAAGCCACTACACCATCAGGGAACTCCCAGGGAAATGTTAAAAGCTAGAAAATCACAAAAGCTGATGCAGAGAGAAGTAAATCATGTAAGCCTCATATGTGGTATGCAGTAAATGTGAAACAGCAGGAGCCAAAGTACAACTACCACTAAGTTTCTTGTCAAATACACATCAAATCCTAGCACAGTCAGGACTTAAGTGTGGAGAATGGAGATAAATTGCACATACAGGATAAGTCTAGCAATAGCTTCAGACTACATAGTATACTCGTATACATATCAGTTAAAATTATAAAATATCCAAAAAGTTGAATCAATGCCAATATGGTTACCAACTGATGAATGGATAAATATTAATAAAATGTGGTATATCCTTACACGGAAATATAACCTAGCAATTAAAAAGGAAAAATATTGACATATGCTGCAATACAGATAAACCACAAAAACAGTATGCTAAATAAAAAAAGCAAGACACAAAGGATCACAAATTGTATGATTCCAATATGGAGTATCCAGAAAAAAAGAAAATCTAGAGAGTAGAGATTAGTGGTTGCCTGGGGCTAA